>PVIC010025198.1:9984-25583 GCA_004025085.1 Thryonomys swinderianus
CTCATGCCCACCAGCAATCAACACCGCATACCACAATGCCGGGCATGGTGGCTCATGCCTGTAATCCCAGCACTCGGGAGGCAGGGACAGGAGGATTGCTGAGTTCGCGGCGGCTTGCCTGGGCACCATAGTGAGCTCAGGGCCAGCCTGAACTACAAAGCGAGACCCTGTCTCCAAAAAGCAAAAAAAAAAAAAAAAACTCCACTTATCCCCCGACTCAAAAGAATGACCATGTTTAAAGAATCATGTTGGCTGCAGAGCTTTGAGTACCCAGTATGTCAGTAACTACTAAGTAGTCAGCTTAATGTTCACATTCATTTAATATTCACATCAACCTTTTGACATGGATATGACCAGTTCTCTCATGTACAGAAGGGGAAATTGAAGTTCTGAGAGGTTAGGAAGATTGCCAAAAGTCATGTGGTGCCTATGTGGTGGAGTTGAGACACCAATCCATGTAGCCCACTTCCAGAGCATGTGTTCTTAACAGTCTCATTCCTTTGCAAACCCAGCAGAGCCAACACTTTGTGAAACATGCTGAAGACAACTAAAAACAGCTTTTCATTTTCATTTTGGGGAAAATAGATGAACGAGGATAGGACTGCTTGAGGGAGGTTTTAACAAGATGAGAGAGAAAGCACAAGTACTCTATTGCTGTTCAAATTCTGACTTGTCCACCAGGGAGAATGATCTTGCTATGGGGAAAGGTAGAATAAAGGGAAGAAAATAAGGGTCCAGTGTCAGTTGCAGGCAGGAAGCTAGCACTGATTCATAGAAACAAGCTCTGGTCTCCTGGTTTAGATGAAATTCATCTCATGAATCTGTTGGAACTTTCATGCATGAAATCTATGATGCCGGTTGCTCTGCAGGATACAGAGATGTTACTTTTGAACCTTCTCCTTCCCTTGTGTCTGGCATCTGCTCTTCCTCAAGATATTTATGACACTTAGTTTGACTCTTTTCCTTTTTCACATCTATCTCATGAGAAGACTTTGGCACAAGAAGTATATATCAAATGTGAAGAGTATATACCACAATGTGGTAAATTTCTTTTTTTTTTTTTTTTTTTTTGCTTTTTGGAGACAGGGTCTTGCTTTGTAGTTCAGGTTGGCCCTGAGCTCACTATGGTGCCCAGGCAAGCCGCCGCGAACTCAGCAATCCTCCTGTCTCTGCCTCCCGAGTGCTGGGATTACAGGCGTGAGCCACCACGCCCAGCATTATATGTGGTAACCGGGGATTGAACTCAGATCCTTACGCTTGTGAGGCAGGCGCCGGAACCACTGAGCTAACCCTCCGGCCCTGTGGTAAATTTCTTAATAATTTTAACATTGCATTGCCTCCTCCCCACTCTTTACTTTGTCCTTATATTTGAGCCATGACGACTAAGGAAAGAATGGTGTGTAGCACAAATGATCCCACATAACAAACTCAGCAAGCTTTCCTATTGTCTAGTTTAGGGGTGCTTCCCGGGTGGCTTTGTAGATTGAATCCAGGCTCCGTTACATACTTATGATCACATGGGCACTGGCTGGTTATAGTCTGGTGTAAACAAAGAAAAACTGGAGCAGTATGCCTTTGCATTGGTTCCTCATCCTCACACATGGTCATAGGCACATCATCCTGCTGATGACAGAGGTGCAGGACTGTAGCAGAAACAAGTCTGAGGGCTGCACTGAAAACCAGCCTGGAGCATTTCTGCTGGATTCTTTGGCTGGAGCAAGTTACAACTGAGCCCCATTTCAAGCTGTGGGAGACAGGTTCTGGAGAGAAGCAGAAAAGCCACGTGGCAAAGAGACGATGAATGTGGGTGACCACTCACAAGACCTGATATGTGGCAAGGTTGCTTTGGGATCATGTGATTTTCTAGTTCAGTGAGGACATTAGCATTGATCTTTTGGTTTTAAATATGAAGTTTGAGTGACTTCATGAGTTTTATATGTGTTCTTGATTCACACCAGACAGATCCTTTGTATCATATGCTGCTCATGTATTTCTCTAAGGTTGACCATAGCAAACAATTTTCTAAAATAAGGAACAAAAGTCCTGTTCCAGTAAATGTACAACTCAGCAGCTGCTGGCCATTGTCTCCAAAAGAAGAGAGAGAAGAAGAACTGCAAAAGAAGTGAGAGAAGTTCTTTGATGTGTATAAGCAGGGCAGGGGAGGTAAAAGTGAGGCTGGGAGGACCCAAGAAGATTCAGCTGACACCACCAACTCAGTTCTTCGATTTCTTCCAAAGATAGACCTGGCGAATCACACCACTGATTCTCCCATGTTGTGTTTGCTTGATTGAAATGCAATTGTCAGCAATCTTCATTTGAACTCCCCAAGAATAACAACCCCATCTGCTTACTTCTCTTTCTATGCCAAACTCCTTACAGAGAGTTACATGATAGGCATATTTTAAGTATTTGTTGAATAGAAAAAGGAGAGGTGACCAAAGATTGACTGTAGGCAAACTTCAAAGTGATTTTTCAAAAGAGAAGGTTGTTTTAGAAGCTACCAGGCAGAGAACTTGACACTGGTGAATGGTACAATCTCAGGCTGAATTATCAAGCAGATGGCTCATAAGGGAGTGGAAATGGAAGCTGGAGTTGCTGGGAGCCAGAATAGTTCACCAAGAACTCCTCATGTTGAACTGCCTGAGCTCTAATTCCTTTTGTGATTGGATTATTGTACTGCTGTAACAGCCTGGAGGCATGATGTACATGACTCCTAGCAAGATATCTGATAAGATATTTTATGCAACTCCCATAATCAATGGGCAGAAATATGAGTTAGATGAGTTAACAGGTTGATTTATAACTAGGTGTTGAATTACATATAGTGACCTGCTGATGTCAGTGTTTGGGATGGGGAAAAGGTGTTTCTCTTCTAGTACACTATGGGGCTCTCTCTCTCTCTCTCTTTTTTTTATCTTGCTTGCACTTATCAATGGCTAGGATACACTTATGTTAGGCAAACTGGTTACATTTTCAAATGATTCAAAGCTGTAAGGAAGGATCTTGTATGTTAGATGGTGGAGTCAGGATTCTACACTGTGTTGACAGGTCAACATTTGATGGGCTGAATTTGAATAGGAATAAATTTACAGCAGAGAATGGGCATTAAAATCTCATTTGTAGAGGAGGGGGATTGCAGAGGGCCTGCTTAACACCACACAGCCAATTAGAGCCAATTCTGTGACACAGTGGATAAAAAGCCACATGCCTAAACTGAATTAATAGAAGTGCAGTGTTAAGATCAAGGGAGATTAGAGTCCCCTTGTCTCCTGAATTTATCAGACTACAACCATTCAATAAAACATATATTAAGTACCTCTCTATATCAAAGTCTTAGCCAGGCACTTGCTAAATAAATTGGTGTGAGTTACAAGGAATTCCTCCCTCCCTCCTGGTGCTACATAGATGTTATTAGAAAGGTCCTGTTTAGAGGCAAGTGTGCAGCAGGTTCTAGGTAAATGCCAGGATCACAGTGTGACCCATGCCCTAATCTATACTCCAAAGGCTCATTCTGTCTTCTAAACTTACCATTCCTAAGTTCATGACTCTTGTTTTCAGTGAGTGGGCTTATTTGTTTTGATTTTTCTCTTAGTGTTCTTTTAGTGGCTCTTTTGATAGCATCAAGGCTCTGTGGCTACTCTTGATTATCCTTTTATCTCCCTCCCTCTTGAGCATAGGTATCTTCTCTTACTGCAGAGAGCTTCTCCCTTATATTTGTGGAAAGGGACAAGGTTAAGCTATCACTATGACTTGTACTCTTAGAGAAAGATTTTGTACAGGTGTTTGTGTGGAATAGCTAGTTTAGACACATGCAAACCACATGAAGCAAACTTTCCACAGGTGGAAAAACGGTTTTTATCATGAGAAAAATGGTGAAAGTAGTAGGGAGACAGTAGGTATTTATAAAGCCACCTTTTTCTGAAGAAATGGCTGGCGTATGGGTAAAAAGGAGAAGAAAGATGGCTAAGGACCTCTTCCTCTTTAACTTCATGAACCAGCTCCTGAATTAAGGAGGAAAGGCTAGCTGTGATTCCTTTTCATTAACCATTATTTGAAGGTTAATGTAGATGCTTTGGTTGAAGGCTGAAATTCACTTCTGCTCTCTTCTCTGTCTATAGTAGGTGTTATATTCTCTTTCTCTCTTTTTCAATTGCTTCGGTAGATGGAAGAATGCCCCAAAGTCCTTAGGGTAATACATTTAAGGACAGACTCAGTGCTCATGCCCAGGCAGTCTGTGCAGAAGGCCTGTATCCACTCTGTAGATGCACTGGGGAGCGGCAAGATGAATGACTCATTTTCAGCTCAGCTGTTTCTATTTCTGGTGGCCCAGGATGGTCATTATTTTTTTCTTTTTTTGAGACAGGGTCTCACTTTGTGGTTCAGGCTGGATCTGAGCTCACTATGTAGCCCAGGCAAGCCTCGAGCTTGGCAATCCTCCTGTCTCTGCCTCCCGAGTGCTGGGATTACAGGCGTGAGCCACCACGCCTGCTACTGTGGTATGTGGTATGTGGTATTGATTGCTGGTGGGCGTGAGTCTCCACGCCCAGCATTGTATGTGATTACCGGGGATCGAACTCAGGACCTTGTGCTTGTGAGGCAGGTGCCAGAACCACTGAGCTAACCCTCCGGCCCCAGGATGATCATTTTTAAAAGGCTTTCTCAGAGTTGAAAATGGAATCTCCAGCCTTACTTTTCCTTCATGATATTACACACACCCTGTGAACAGAGGGAGAGTATGAATTCCTGACTCTAGGGAATCTAGCTCAGACTAATTTGCACACTACATCCCAGAGCCCCTTCTAAACTGTCACATCCTCACCTCTTGATTACCTTGGCTGATGAGGGAATGTTGGCACAAACACCCAATGAAGTCATTAATCTTAGTTTGGCTATGGCTTTCACTATAGGGCTGAAAGTTGGTTTGTAGAAAGTTTCAATCCTAGTGATGTTTCCTGTGACTGATATTAGAATGGGTGAATTCTGTGAAATGTCTTAAAGCCAGCAGGCCTATGGTTGGAAGTTATTTGGTATCAGAAAATTGGCCTTCAGTGGAAAGGTCACTGCAGATTAGATACAAAATAAGTGAGCCATGGGAGGTTTGGAGTAGTGCTTATTTGTACTCAAGCTTAGGTCTACAAATGCCATAGTTTTATTTTTCCAGACTCCCTGAAAAGTTGTACATCATTTGCCTTTCCATTTATCTAGGAAATGTTAGTAGTGGAAATCAATTGCAACCCACTATAAATCCTCATGACCTCTCATGTCCCATTGCCCCAATTCTAGGAAGAAGGTATGGGATCAGGCATTTTAATATATGTTCTCTTTAAATAGCTTTTATATATAGCTACATGATATTCATAAATTCATGTAAGTACACAAAAATGAATATATTACTACATATGTGTTTAAAAGATATTTCATCTATGAAGTATATTGATATTTTAGCTCCTTGCAACCTTGCGAGACAAATTTTCTTTATTTTTATAGATGCAGAAACAGAAGAAATTAGATCATTTTTCTGAGATTACCAGGTCAGTCAGGTTTTCACAGGTAAATAATAGAAACCAACCTTGATTAACCTATCAAAAGTGGAAGTGGCCTTGGGAGGTTCACAGACTCTTGGAGAGGGTTAGAGATACAGCTCTAGGGCTGGTGCAGTTGGGAATGTTGGTGTCCAAGGCCTCAGTGTTGCTGTCCCAAGTTCTGACCTTGAGGCTCATCTTGCTCAAAGTGAACCAGAAAGAGAGAGCTGGTGTCATGGCAGCCTAGAGAAGATGGGGGAAGCTGAGCCTGAAATGGCTGCTTTAGGCTCTGCATTATAGCAGATGCACCTTCTCTGTCTCCACATTGGTTGGAGCTGTGTTGGGATTTTTGCTTACCTGTATGTACCCTGGAAAAGGATTCCACCTGTGGGCAAGAAAGAGGATCATCCAACACTAGATGCTATTGTAAATGACAGATGTTCTTTGAATCGTATACTAGAGCAGGTGGAGTGAGGCTTTGGGCCCAGGTCTGTTCAGCCATAAAACCTCTTTTTTCTCTCCTGACTGCAGGTTCCTGAAGAACCCAGCATCTGTTGGTATCTGTCTCACAGGGTTCTTATTGATCCTGACAGGGCCCAGACTGCCTCAAAAACATACATATCTTAATAGCTTTTGTTTTGAAAGGGAAATACATTGGTAAGTAGAAGGAATGGATCGCTAATGCTGACTTTGAAACTTGGGAAAGGTATAAAGTTATACTGTAGTAAAATGTTAGAATCACTGCAATATATTCATAAAAAAATTGGCCCCAAACTGTCATGGTAAGAACTTTGAGTTTTAGGCTTGTAAAAATGCAGAACATCATGGGATATCCTTGATGAGAACAAATCCTCAAAGTAATCATCTGAGTGCTTTTAACATTTTTACCCACACAGATAATGTATGAACATGGTTTTTCAAAGATTAAATACTGTAACTAAGTCTGAAGTCATCCTGGCCCCCTCTAGTAGTTCCTAGAGATTTTCTCCATAGGTGAAGCTGCCACTCTTTAGTGTAGATTCTTTTAAACCAAAAGATCCTTTTTTTTTTTTTTTTTTTTTTTTTAGACAGGGTCTTGCTTTGTAGTTCAGGCTGGCTCTGAGCTCACTATGTAGTCTAGGCAAGCCTGGAACTCAGCAATCCTCCTGTCTCTGCCTCCCGAGTGCTGGGATAACAGGCGTGCGCCACCACGCCCAGTACTGTGGTATGTGGTATGTGGTATTGATTGTTGGTGGGCGTGAGTCTCCACGCCCAGCATTGTATGTGGTTACCAGGGATCGAACTCAGGACCTTGCGCTTGCGAGGCAGGCGCCAGAACCACTGAGCTAACCCTCTGGCCCCAAAAGGTCCTTTTTTACCCAAAGATTTGTATCATAGAAAATATGGGGCATTATGTAGTATGTTTGTGTTTTTTCAGCACCATGTGTCAGAGAGTTTGCTTTCCTGTACCAGGTTTAGATATGGATTATTGTTCTTTTTCTAGGACCTTGAAGTGCATTATTATGTTATTTACTTGGGCTCACTTTGTTTTTCTAATGTGCACATTCACAACAATAAATTACCTCTCAGGACTGCTTTCATTGTGTCTCATATATCCAGTGTGGTGTACTGGTGTTACCACTTGATTCTAGAAATTGTTTGATTTCTTCTGTGACCTACTGATCATCCAAGGGTGTAGTGTTTAATCTCCAGTAGTTTGCAAACTTCTTGTAATTCCTTTGGGATTGATTTCTAGTTTTAGTATATTATGGTCTGATAATATACATGAGATAGTATCAATTCTTTTGTATTTATTTAAGCAAGCTTATAGGCTAGTATGTGGTCTCTTTTGGTGAAAGTTACATGTGCTGCCGAGCAGAATGGGTACTTTGGTGTAAGAGAATAAACACTATTGATAATTTATTAATTCCATTTGTTCTAAGTTGTGGTTCAATCTTATATTTCCTTAAGTTTGTTTAGTAGTTCTATTGTGAAAGTGGGGTACTTAGATCCACACTCTGATTTGTTTTTTTGATCTTTTTTATGTCTTATAGTGTTTGTTTTATGAAGTTGAGTGTGCCACTGTTCAGTGGGTATGTACTTAGGATAAGTCCCTGACTTTTCAGCATTAAAGTTGTAAACTTTTAAAGATATGAATGGACCCTGCATTATGAACACACTATATATGAGCAAATTGTGGAAGTAGTTCATATGTCTGCTGAACATTGTCACAGTTGTGCTGGTGTGGGCTTACTGTACAGTGTGACAGTATATAGTAGTACAATATTCAATCAGAGCCCAAGATGTCCAGAAGCAAGAGGAAAAGCAATGGTCATGTGGAGGGGACTGCCAGGAAGTGTAATGAAATATGCATTATATATCTGACACAGGTATATAAAAGACTCACTTTTTCAAACTTAAGAACGAATCTGTCAAACATTCTTGTGGAACAGAATTCATTCCTAAGCCAGGAACTTACTGTAGAACTATTATTTCTTATCATTGAATTGTTTCCTTAACTAATATGATCTTCTTTGCCTCTTCTGATCAGTTTTGGTTTGAAGTCTGCTTTGTCTGAAAATATGATAGCTATTCCTTCTTGCTTTCAGTATTTCATGCTTTTGCTTGAAATGATGTTTTCCATCCTTTGATTTTTAAGCCTATGAACTTCTTTTTACTGTAGATGTCTTTTATATGCAGCATTGTCTTTTTTTTTTTTTTTTTTTTTTGCAGAAATGGAGATCAAACTCAGGACCTTTCACTTGCCAGGCAGGCAGTGGCATCTCTGAGCTCCATCCCCAGTGTTTTTTTTTTTTTTTAATCTAGTCTGCCAATCTGTGTCTTTAGATTGGAAAACTGAGGCCATTTATGTTGGGAGTGATTACTAAATGGTATTGACATATACCTGTCGTTGTTGATTACTTTTTCCCTTTTGTTTAACTGCTCACCCTGCTTTATATGTTTATTACATCAGACTTTTTGGCATTGTTGGCTTCATTTTCTGTCTCTGGAACATGTTTGAGAATTCTTTGGAGTGCTGACTGATTTGAGTGGTCTTGGATTTTTTAATGTGTTCCTTATGATGAAATAGTTCTATTTTTTCATGAGTTTTTAAAGATTGTTTGATATATTTGTCTCAGTTGAAACTCGTTTTCATTTAGGGATTGAAATACTTACTTTAAGCTCTCCTGGCCTTTAATATTTATGTTGAGAAGTCTTGTAATCCTAAAGGGTTTATCTTTATGAATGATTTGTTATATTTCTCTAGCATCTTTAACAATTCTCTTCCTGTGCTGGACTTCTGGAATTTTGACTATATGTCCTGAAGAAGTTCTTTTAAGGTCATGGTCATAGAACTATCTAAACACCAAACTTATGTTGTGTTGAATTCTTTTCCTATACTTGGAAATTTTTCTGCCATGCTTCCTCAAAAACAGATTTTGAAAATTTCATATGTCCCATCCTCTGATTTTTCTCTCATTCTTTGTCTCTCCACTCTCTCTCCTTTTTGGTCACTGTCCTAAGAACTTCACTCTTGAAGGTGTGAACTTGGCACAGTCATCAGAGATCCCTAAAGTTGGGGATGTTAAGCTCTTCCAGTGTGAGTAAGTGTGAGCAAGAACCTCAATATCATAGGAGCACATACTCCCATTGTATGTGGGAGAAATTGATGACTAATTATTTCTGGATTCATCAACCTGTTTCTCTTTCCAAAGTCCTGCCTCTGTAGGTAGGTGCTGCTTTCTCATGGAGACTTCAGGCCTCAGTCCTTTCAGCAGTCTTCTGGTTCCTAATCAAGGCACAGTATCGTTTACAAATTCCCAAATGCATACAGATGTTGTCTCATATACCACTTTCCAGATTCTCCAAAGCCATTTCTTGTGCACATCTCACTGTCAGTGATCCCTTTCCTGATGGTAAGGTTAAGGTAATTGTTACAGTATTTCATCAGACAGGCTGTTAGTGGTGGATCCTTCCCTCAGGTCACCTGATCTCCTAAAATAGCATGTATGCAGACCTAGGCTATAGGGGTGCCATGATCCAGGAGTGGTCTGGCTTTCCCTTAAAACTCCTGAGACTCTAGAATTTATTCTAGTAAGTTTTTTTTCTTTCCATTTATTCTGCCATATCAGGCTTTCTTTTTAGCCTCTTCCTGAGAGCGCCTGCTTTTTTCCAGAGCTTAGTTGAGAAATACCCTCTTTTCCTGTTATACCTAGTTGGCTATGAATTCTTGTCAGAAACTAATATTTAAAAACTAAAATATTTCAAATAAATTCCCTTGACTCTCGTTGACAAATGTTAAACTAAGTAATGGGCTTTTTAGAAGAGGCAGGTTCTCTCCAGTTTCCTATAATGCATGTTTATTAAGTCTTCAGAGATATTTGGATTTGCACCTCCTAGTTGACAACACAGTTGTGGATAAAAATAAATTTATTTAGACAGAAAAGACAGCTGAAAATATGAAGCAGTATATAATAATATACTAAATATGGTAATATACTATAATATCCTGTGGATGCCCAGAAGAAATCTGAGGTAGTAAATGTTATTGAAGGCTAGGGGATCACAACATACATATTGTAAATTAGCTGGGCCTTAAAGAGTGGCAAGAAACTGCTGGTAAGGATGTGGTAAGAGTGAGGTAGGCTGGAGATATCTCTTAGGTGGAGCTTAGGGGATACTGAGGAGGTTGTAGTAGAAAACATGTGCATTTCCTTGACCCTCAAATTGTCCAAGGCTAAGTACAATCTTACCACTCATGAATAGCCTGGAAATTTTCAAAGTAGAAAATTCTGCTTGGAATTTTTTCCCTATTGGGAATAAAATTACTGACTCATGAGGTAATATGTGTTTAATGTTTAAAACTGCTGAATTTTGTTTATGTTCTCTTCTTTAATCTTTTCAGTAGTTGAGTAAGAAATATCCCTAATTGACTCTTACAAAAAAAACAAATTACAAGTAAGAAAACTGTTGATCAGAAAGTTAAATGGCTTTCCTAAGGTCACAAAGCTGACAAGAGTTGTTAGAGTTGAGATTTAATACCAGGTCTCACTGATTCCAGAACTTGAGCCCTTAACTATAATATTATGTTGGTTTTCTACAGCACCTAAGAGGGGGTGGCCCCTCTCAGTGTAGTGAGGAATATTTGGTTTTTTAATTCAGCCAAATATTAATTGAATGAAAAATTATCTTGCTTCAAGAATGCTACTCACTAATAAAGCTACCAAGTAAATATTGTCTGCTGTACTGCAAGGAAGGTCTCCCATGGAAGGGAAATGGGCTCCTGAGGCACTTTTCCATTCATTATTCAGCTGACATCACTACCACCTGAAAGCAGTAGAAATATTTAATGTTCCAGTTTTCCTCCTTTCTTCACTTTTTTTTTTACAGTAGCAGGGATAGAACTCAGGCCCTTGTGCTTGCAAGGTAGGCATGGTACCCATGAGCTAAATCTCTGCCTCTCCCTTCTCTGTAGTCACCCCATTAGACTCATCACTGAGCCCTTTGCCCTGGAGGTTAGTGATTTCCATTGGAGAGGAACTCTCAAGCAACACATCCAGGTGGAACACTGTACCAACATCAGTCTTCATGAAAGAATTTTCCTACTGCTTTTGTCAAGGAGAACCCATAATAAATGATGTTCATTAGGGTTAGTATTTATTGACTGTGGAAATGTGAGAGTGATCACAGGTACTCCTTTTTGAAACAAAACCCCAAGGTAACTGAGGAATAAGACTGGTAACAGTGTTTTCACTGGATAACTGGCAACTGAAAATTGTAAGTGCAGAAAAATGAAAAACTTATTATATGTGACATGATTGCTGGTCAGTACCAACATTACTGTGGGGTCAGATGGGCAGCACAGTCTCTGTTGTATCTGCTGCTCTAGAGAGGTACCAAAGAGATGAGCTCTTTCCCTAAATGCTCCCACCCTATTCTGAAGTGACATATTTTATATGCCTACTAGAAGGGAAGGGACACTTCAGATACCTAAGTATGTTAATGGCTGGTTATCTTCAGAGGAGTGTGCTACTGAAGTGCAAAATTGTATTTCTAAGAAAGTTTTTAAATTCCCCTGAGTGTCTGTTATCTGTTTCATAGAAATAAATGCTTTTAGGATGTACTTTGATTTTTACTTTTGTTTGTGTGTTTTGATTTGTACTTGGCCATTCAGCCAAGTACAAATGTGTACTTTTATATGTAACTTGGGGCCCATGAGTGAGTTCTTTTGTCTTCTAGTTTCTCATTGGGTTTTACCAGTGGAAGTCACAAGCAGGAGATTGAAGGGAAGGAAGAAATGGCATTGAGCATATTTGAATTCCTGGTTCTCTTTCTAATGGGAAATGGGGTGGTGCTGGTTGTTTCTCTGTGGTAGGTATTAGCTCCCATAATGTGTTGCTTTCTTAATGCTATGGATCTTACTGAGTTCTAGTACCACTCTCCCAATATATCCCTTCAACCTTGGGTATGATAGCAGTCTCTTACTTTTGTTAGCTCTAGATGGGGTAAAGTCATTCCCTGTTGGTTCCTCTCATCATGAATATGTCTTTATAGAGTCTTTATCACCTCTCACTCTCCTCAGCATGGCAGCCGTTTTCTGTTATGATTCTGACTAGTACAGTCACCTTGTGCCTCTTGTTCTGTGGCAGACAGCTATGAGAAAATTGGGTGGAGCAAGAATCTCAGAGTAGAATTGAACACAGCTTGGCTAAAGATAATTCTGGCACTGATATCTTGTTTCTAATAAGACTGGACCCTAAAATGAGGCATAGAGGACTGAGGTATTTGGCCAGGATTTAGAACCAGAGGAAAACAAAAGGGAATTTTCCTTGGACCAGGTTATCTAAGTACAGGAAAACAAAATAACCTTCTGATGAAGTTCTTACTTCATCAGAACTTGAGGGGTAACTTTTTGTTTCAGCCATGCACAACTTTTATATGAAACCTCATCACTAGAGTAACCTATTCTTTTCCATAGCATACCTTGAGAGGATGGACCTCCCAGGAATACCTTGCCAGTCATTGTCCCACTCCTTCATTCTAGGATTTCAGTTCCTTGAAGATTCTTGAACTGAAACTAGTCACTTCCTACTTCTGTCTCTTATTATACTCCTCTCTCCAAGTTTTTCAGGGCGATAATCCTTAGTTTCTCTTTCAGATCAACTGAGAAACTCAGGAACCTTATATATCACTTGTTCTGATCAAAATACCATTTTTAGCAAGACCCTAGTCTTCTCTCTCATTCTCCCACTGTCAGAACATGGAATCTTCCAAGTAGGGTTTTATCCCACTTACCACTGTGAGAAATTCGATTAGAAAATGTCATGTAGGAGTAAACATTAGAATTTCAAGCATTTCAGAAATCTCTGGGGGTAGTGAGATTAAAGAAAGTTAGTACTTTGAGAATGCCAAAGGATCCTCCATAAGAAATTCTGAAAAATACACTGTAATGTAAGAAAACAAACCTCTAAGTATGAAACAAAATTTCTTGTACATTAAATAAGACAGAATGAACCTACAGTGGGTGCAAAGTGAGGCCAAATATTCTACAACAAAAAAGGAGCAATTTAACTTTTGACTTCTAGTCTAATGGGGTATTTTCTTCACAATCTACCACATTTCTCATGTCATGAGTGCCTCTAGCAGTGGGTTGTGGTAACGTACATGAAATGTTGTCTTCCAGGAAGCTTCCTAGATCCACAGGGTCCAGAATTTCTTTTATTGTGGCTTGCCATATGGGTAAGCACTGTGGGGATGTACTCAAATTCCACACTCCCACAAGGAAAGCAGGTATTTGGCACAAACTGTGTATATTTGCAAATGGTGTAAGTCACAAGGAGCCCTGTTCTCCATTTTGGAAACAGTGGGAACCCTC
Organism: Thryonomys swinderianus; assembly: GCA_004025085.1. Lineage (NCBI taxonomy): Eukaryota > Metazoa > Chordata > Mammalia > Rodentia > Thryonomyidae > Thryonomys > Thryonomys swinderianus. The sequence continues at coordinate 23,362 of PVIC010025198.1, forward strand.
CTGAAACCTGAGTTTCTATATCCTAGCCAAAGACTGTTTGCAAGCAGTCATTTCTAAAGATAGTGTTCTTTAGGCTTTGCCTACTTGTTCTTTTTTATACTGAGGTTCATATTGATCACCTTTGGTTAAAGTAGGCAGCTGTGCATTACCCCAGCAAGTGTAGTTTCCTTTAATTAGATCTCATGAAGATGTACGGATTCCTTGAATGTCACCTCAGATTATTTTTCTAGATTTCTTAGCAATGGTTTCTAAGTCCCACAGAATTAATATTAAGTGGTTACCTCAGTCCCTTTATTCTTTGCAGTCCATCCACGGGGACTGAAATCCAAGTCCCCAATGCAACCGACATAGCATAGGAGACTTGTCTCTCAGGGGCCTTCTGGGAGTTAAAACCTATGTTGCAGGATGGTTCTCATCAAATAAACTGTTCTATCCACATAGCTCTATATTCTAATCCCATAATCTAGCACCCTCAGATTTAGTCACAAAATGTTCTAGTTCTTACCCATCCTTGTTAGTTAGCCAGGGTCCTATGACCCTCAGGCATAGAATTCTTCTTTCCTTAGCAGACTCAACACTTGCTCACACTTAAGGTTAAGCTGTTTCAAATTTTGATTTTGGTCTGGTGGCCAGCAGGGGGAGTGGTGGCAGTTTGTGGTTAGGCACCTACCTTATTAGAAGTTTTGCTTATTAAGCAAGACTTGGGGACCTATCTTCTGATGAGATAAGAGGAACATTTTTCAGGTCCTGAAGGTTCAGGAGGAGGCTATTTCTAGGTATCTCTATCCCAGGTCTCAGATTCCTACCTTTTCATATCAGGACTTTGACCTTGGTGGGGAGAAGTACCTAGGCTGAGAAGCTCTGCCACTCTCATACTTCAGGCCTGTATCTATTTTTCAGTTCTGCTTTCGTGCTGAAAAAGAATAAGGTTTCTTTAAATATCGCCCAAGAGGTTCTCTGACACATTGCTCTAAATTTTTGATCGCCCTGAGGCTGTCATTTTTCCTCTTCGTAGTATTCGTGGGATTCAGCAACAGTTACCCAAAATCAAAGCCCTTATTATTCCTGTATCTCTCATTCCTCTCTAATACCAAAGGTGTTGCACCAGCCAGGCATCAACTTCATCCACAGCCGGTCCCCATTCTCAACAGTGAAAATCTCAGCAGTCATACTACACTCTCTTGTCAGGGATAAATGATGTTCTATTTCCCATACATGGTGGGATCCTTACTGCCAAGTGGCCAACCACAATGCAGCCTGAGACCCCTTCTGGGAATCTGATTCTTAGGACTACTTCTTTTTTTCTAATTGAATTCTCTATTGGTATAATTTATATACAGCTCACAATCACACACACACAACATTGGGGAATTTGTACCAGTATATGACACAAGTTAATTCTCCTTTTTACCTACTTCCCTACCCAGCCACAAGCCCCCATCCTTTATATACATGCTCTTTTATTTTCTTTTGGAATCATATTTATTTTTTCTCTTCATTACATTCCCATACCAAATTCCCTTTGGATATTTCCTATTTTACAAAAACTATCATACATTCTAGAATTCATTTATATGTATAGGTTCTCATGCCAAAGAAAAGATCTGGTATTTGCATATCTGTGATCTATTTATTTCACTTATTAGTGTGTCCTCCAGGTGTATCCATTTGCACATAAATGAATGAATCTTGTCATTCTTTTTTGGCAGAGTAATACTCCATTTTATAAAAAAACCACATCTTCTTTATCCAGTCTCCAGTTGATGGGCATATGGGTTGTTTCCAGAATTGGGCTATCACAAACTGAGCTGCTATGAGCAAGGGCATACACATGTCTTTCCAATGTGATTTTTAAAATTCCTTTGGGTATATTCCTACAGGGGAATAGAAGGGTGGAGTGGGACCTCTAGTCCTAGTTTTCTGAGGAATCTCCACACAAATCTCCACAATGGTGGTACAAGTCTACAATCCCACCAACAGAGGAGAAGGGTTCTTTTCTCCCACAGCCTCCCCAGCATTTATTGTTGGTTGACTTTGCAATAGCAGCCATTCTTTGTGGAATGAGATGAAATCTCAGTGTTGTTTTCATCTGCATCTCTCGAATGACCAGTGATGCTGACCATTTCTTTTTATATGCTTCTTGGCTGCTTTGACTTCTGCCTCTGAGAAGTGTCTGTTCATTTCAGATGCCCATTTTTGAATTGGGACTTAGGACTACATTG
>PVIC010025199.1:0-25472 GCA_004025085.1 Thryonomys swinderianus
CATATAATGCTGGGCGTGGAGACACGCCCACCAACAATCAACACCGCATACCACAATGCCGGACGTGGTGGCTCACGCCTGTAATCCCAGCACTCGGGAGGCAGAGACAGGAGGATTGCTGAGTTCGCGGTGGCTTGCCTGGGCACCATAGTGAGCTCAGGGCCAGCCTGAACTACAAAGCGAGACCCTGTCTCAAAAAAGCAAAAAAAAAAAAAAAAAAAAAAAAAAAAAAAAAAAAAAAAAAAAAAAAAAAAAAAAAAAAAAAAAAAGAAAAAAAAAAAAAAAAAGATGAGTTAAGAAGTGTGAAATTTCTTAACTTTAGGAGGGAAGAACTCTTCTCTAAAACAGACAAAATAGTCTAGAAAACACTTCCTAACTATAAAATAATGGCTTAAAAATTTAAAATAAGGTATATATGAGTAGGAAGAAAATGTTCAAAAGACAAAGGGAAAAGGGGGTGGGGTAAGTAAAAAAGGGAAAGAAATAAATTGATGGTTAAAAATATAAAAGGAAACAAACCTGTTGTTTATTGTAGGCAGGGGAATGAGAAAAAATGAAAATTAGGATGTGACATGTATTGGTAAAAATTCTCAGTGTTGATTATGATCATAATGTATATATAAAAAGTACCAATAAAATCAATGTAAAAAATAAAATAAGGCAGGGTCGGAGGGTTAGCTCAGTGGTTCCAATGCCTGCCTAGCAAGCACAAGATCCTGAGTTAAATCCCTGATAACCACATATGATGCTGGGCGTGGAGACTCACACCCACCAACAATCAATACCGCATACCATAGTGCCGGGCGTGGTGCCTCACGCCTGTAATCCCAGCACTCGGGAGGCAGAGGCAGGAGGATTGCTGAGTTCGAAGCTTGCCTGGGCTATATAGTGAGCTCAGAGCCAGCCTGAACTACAAAGCAAGACCCTGTCTCAAAAAAAATTAAAAAAAATAAAAAAATAAAGGCATATATATACATATATATATGTATATTTCCAAAGAACAGAGAATTCAAAAAGAACATTATAGACCATACAGAAAATGGCCCCCTTAAAGGTAAGAATGTACGCAAAATAAAATGAAATGTGATAATATATATAATCTATCAGTAACTGGGTCAAATAAATAAAATTTAATTATTAATTGCTTACCAAATAAACAAGTCAACACAAAAATATAAGGAATAGATGAAGTAATATATAAATGTACACAAATATAAGGCATCACTCTGATAGTACATTTGATAATATTGAATATCAGGCAAATTCAAGATAAATCATCACTTTATATAATCAAAGGGTACAATTTATGATAATAAAGGAATAAAATCTAAAAAGTAGATAAAATAACCCACAGTGAACAAAATTATTAGAACCCTGAATATATCAGCAAGATTAAAACTCTAGATGAGATGAGACTGGAGGGGGCGGGTGAGACAGAACAGTGCTAAACACAATCGTGGCTCTTAGCTAACGTGTGTTCTAAGCCAGTAGGAAGGAAGGAAGGCACAGGCCAGCGAGGGAAACGGTCATGTCAAGTCCCAGATGCTCTAAAAGTAGCAGAATCCCTCAGCCAGTGTCGTTCATCCTTTCTTTTTATGAAAATGTCCTCCAAATAGAAAAAGAGAGAAAAAACGATGGTCACAATGGAATCTGGGTCACGATAAGTAAAGTGAAATGAGAGAAATTCCTAGTTACATTCAGTTCACTATTTCATCCGCCCAACATATATGGACTTAGAGCCTAATATATTCCAGATACAGTGAACACCAAGTTGAGATGCCCTCTTTGTGAAGGCTCTAGTTCAGTGGGAGAGATGGCACAGCAAATAATCAGATGATTACATTATTACAAATTGTAAAAAGGAAGTGCAGAAAAGGGAAAGGGCAAAATTAGAATGTATTGAGAGCTCACTTGCAATGAAAGTGTGGTAAGGAGTGTGAAGGACAGTTTGTCTTGAGAGGTCAGGACACTTCTTTGCATGTCATCCAGCCAGGTAGCCAAGCTGAGGGACTGGAAGAACACAGACTTATAAATGTAGACTCAGTCCAGAGCCCTGAAAAGCACACAAAGAATGTGCAAAGTAGGAGACAAAGCAAGGTACCCATTTCCAAAATTGGGGGAAATGTGGAATCTGGAAACTACAGTCCAAACAAAAATCTATGAGCACAAGAAAAGGAAGCAGCCTTGGGAGTCAGTTCACAAAGAACATGTCGTACAAAGTTCACCTGGCACCTGCTGCTGCAATCGCTCACTCCGTGCAGCGGGCCAGCCCATCCTGACCCCATTCACGGAGATGAGAGACATGGCTCCTGAGGCTTGCTGGGAAATCTGGTACACTTGAAGGACTTCAGAATGACTCAGCATCAAATATCTTCACGGATACTTTCCAGTTTTTGCCTGTGTCTTCTCTTTCGTGAAAGAAATTTCAAATCTGTGCTTATAGAAGGAATGATACCATTTCTTTCCAAGGACTCTGTTCCCACCAGAACCCTGCCATGTTGCAATTATGACTCACATCCTCTCCTACCTCATGGAAAAGTAGAAAGGAAAAGGATCATGCAGTGGTATAATTCCTGCTAGTCTGAGTTAAAACTGCATAACAGCCTCTAAAATCGTAGATTCGTCCATTCCTTACAAGTTTTTCTCTCCTTGCTACATGTATAGGACATATACAAATTATCTATACATACACATTTTATGTATATATTCTGTTGGCTCTGACAAATCCTGGCTAGCACTATATTTTATATAATATTACCATATATAAAATGTCTTAACCAGCATTGATTAACAGAAAGAATGTAAGCCACACAGATATAATTCTTAATCTTCCAGCAACCACATTTTATTCATTTGTTTATTTATTTTGTTTAGGGGGCGAGGTCAAATTATGTAGTTCAAGCTCACTTTGAATTCACCATGTAGCCCAGACTGACCTTGAACTTATGGTGATCCTCTTGCCTCAGCCTCCTGAGTGCTGGGATTACAGGCATACATATCACTATGCTCAGCATAGCCATATGTCTTCAAAAGGTAAAAATAATTGAAACACGTTTTACTTAATTTGATATACCCCAGAATATTAGAGAAATATTAAGTAACCTTTTTTTCTAAGTTATTAAACTCCAGTGTGCTTATTATATTAACGGCACATCTCAGTTTGGACTGGCCACAGTTCAAATACTCAATAGCTACCTGTGACTACAGACTATCATATTGGACAGCATAACTTTAAACTGTAATTTACTTTTACATTCTAGACAACTCTAGACATCAAAAATTGGGGGGGGGGTACCAGGGATTAAACTTAGAACTTTGTGTTTGCAAGGCAGGCACAGCTACACCAAACTACAGCCTCAGCCCTATAGCAATATTTTTAAATAAAAATGTGAAGTGATTTTTTCAGAGTTGAAGGCCAGATTCACAGCAAAGCACGGACCCTCACCAGGACCACCCATGCTACCTGGTGCTATTTCTGGCAGTACCACCCTATTGATACCCGAAGACTTACTGACATGGCAGAGCCACATACCTGGCAGTCATGGACTTGGCCCTTAGAACAAAAAGTAGCCTCCATGTATACAGCCTCAAGGCAAAGAAGTCTACATATTACTCATTTCTTTGAGGTTGTGTCTTGCAAGAAACAGTTAAGAAGCAATTTTCACCCACAATGTGTGTGTATATGCATGTGTGTGTAGCCATCACCACCTAATAAAGCACTTAAGTAGATTGTGCATTAAATTTTATAAAACAGAAAAACACTGTGTAGCAATGTAGAGTTTCAAGTATTTTTCTGTCACCATATTTAAAATGAATATCATTGAATTGGGCAAAAAGTCCAAGCAATAAGTAAGATTTTATTAGAGCATCAAATCATTTGACATCATTTCAAAAGAAATGTCAGAAACATAAACTATCATAATAAGAGCCTTTTATACTATCCCACGCATGCGTGTGTGTGTGTGTGTGTGTGTATTTCCTTGGTTTCTTGGAGGTATTAGTTACAAAATCTCCCATGAACATCAGAATCCATGAATATTCAAATCTTTCATATAAAATCATGTAGTATTTACATATAACCTCTGCATATCCTTCTGTATCCTTTAAATTATCTTTAGATTATTTATAGTACCTGATATAATGTAAATGTTGTCAGTAATTGTTATACTGTATTGTTTCAGGAATAATGACAAGAAAAAAGTCTGTATGTGTTTGACACAGATGCAAATTTTTTGCCTGAATGTTCTCAGTCAATAGTTGGTTGAGTTAGCAGATGCTGATTCAGGGGTACAGAGGCCAAACTGTGTACTCGCTCAGACACACGGACACACACGGAGTTATACAACTTAGAGTGAAGAAGATATTCATTAGCTTGCTAACATATATGCACATAGATTACTCATTAATAGTTTTTTACCTTGTCAGTGTTCTGACAACACCACTGTCAATCAAACAAGTTAAAAGTAAGTAAAATCTCACTTTTAATAATATCAAGTTTTAAATTCTCGAGGGAAAATGGCCAACATAATAGTCATATTCATTCTCACTGAAGCTATGCGTCCAAGGTACTCTGGCAGAGAAGGCAAGTGTAGAAATCTTTGCCTGGGTGCACTATTCTCAGGCTAAAATCACCTGTTTTCTCTCTGTCATCATTTCTCCATCACCTGCTACTGGAGGTCTTAGACATTTTGACAAGGGTGTCATTTTGGTATGAACTCTTACAAAAGAGAAGAAAATAGTATAGAAACATCCACAGACATTATGTTTCTTGCACTGAATTTATTTCCTTTTGGGTATTTTGCTGTGACCAGAAAAATCTCAATGCAGAAGAAATTCAAAACCTCCCCTCTCCCTAGAAGAATTTTAAAATTCTTTAAAATCATATATTTTCCTCACTGGCTCATTTTGTTTTAAGAAAAAAAAACACAAATGTTAAAGATTCATGTGAGAGCATCATTCATAAAAGCATTTTTGAATAAAAGTCATATGTGATAATGTAACACCTGAATTTAAAAATGAATTTGTAGGAATACAAAATAGTCACCATTTTTCAAAAAGCTATCCAGCCCAATCATTGACTGCCCTACTAATGTTTATACTTTTCCTTTTGCATTAAACACATCTAATTGAATACACATAACAGATCGCAAACACACACACACATCTTTTCTTCCATTAAGTTTATAGTGTAAATGAGGACACACATACATCTAAGGGGTGTCTTTTGAAAGGTCCTGCTACCTAAGGCTGGCCCAGGAGGTAAGGAGAAATTGCTCAGTGAATAACAGCCCATGACATCAGACAGACATTGGAGTTCCAGGCTATTGATCTCAAGAAAACCATGCCAGAAAGGAGGAATGAAATATCATTAACGGGAGGCCAAGGAGATAGATTAAGCACTCCAGAAATGAAATGTGAATGGGTTGCCAAAATGGTATTAATGGAAAAGTAGAGAATCAAGCATTTATCAGGACAGAACAAATTGAAAGAAGACCTAGAACCAGATGAATTAACAAGAGCCAATCTCGGTACCAATCTGATGGGCACAACTGATCCACCATTGTGTCCTTCAGGCCTGACTTAAACTTGCTTTGGACTGAGGATCTGCCTTTAAAGCTGAATTTCTCAAACATTACTGATTTCCACAGATTCCCCTGGGGCATCTTGTTAAAAAGCAGAATCTGGTGATTCTGGCCCAGTAAGTCTAGTATCAGGTAGAGATTGAATTTCTAATGAGCTCTCCAGGCCACAGTGATGCTGCTGATAGTCAAGGAGTTACACTTTGGCTAGCAAGGAGTTAGGACAGAACCTTGTTATAGCTCCATGATGACTGTATCGTTTGCTGCTTCTGTCTTTGCTCTACATAACCCTAATAGCTTTGGCAAAAGAATTTTTAATCCATACTCTGGGAATCACACACAGTAAAGAATGTTCAGCTCCTGTACTTGGACAAGTTCAAGGATTGCTGCCAGGCAAGAAACAGTGAGTTCTCAAAGAGGTTATGGTCTATAGAAAAAGTGGAAGGAACCCTTGGAACTCCCTCTTAGGAGTGGCCTGAGATAGAAGTTGTGATATAAAGATGACAAAGAAAAAGCCCGCATGAATCTTGACAACATCTCAGAGAGTCCGCTTTTTAAAGGGGTTTGGCTCTGAGCTGCTGCTTAACAGCAACTTCATGAAGAAAGCAAATGAAGAACAAAAATTCCAGGAGTGATGCTACTCGGGGGCTCAAGTGAAAACCCACACACTCAGTACCAATCCATGAAACTCAAGTTCGTCCAGCTGAATGCTTCAACTGCCACTGTTAACAGCAGAGTTCAGGGAAAAATGTGTAGTTCTAGTCCCTTCTCCTCATAAATAATAGTAGTATTTTATTTTGCATTTATTTTTATACAGGTAAATGATATAAACAGAAAGCTAGAGAAATGAGCAGTTACCAGGTGGAAATTTGATAAATACCACCTTTTAAACAGAATAAGTAGCCTGTCGCAGGTTATATAGCTAGTAAGAAATAAGCAGACAAAGGCCGATTAGAATGTTTTCACAATAAATTTGGCTATAACCATATGTACCTAAAGTACTTTCCAGGTTATTTATGAAGTGCCAATGAAATAAAAGATTTGGAAGTGATTAGAAAAATCAGTGGCCAAAATGAGAAACAGAGAGACTAGGAAACAGAAGTGCTTTGTAAACTGCAGACGTTGAGTTTAGTTATAGGTACACTGGTATGGCAGTGTTACTAGATCCCAGGGAGCAAGTCAAGGCTTCAAACATCAGTCAGTGCATTTGCAGGTGGAAAGATCTCTTTGAAGCCTTAATTTCAACTTCTCTTGTTCAGAGAGCAGAAACATTAATTATGCCTGAAGCAGGCTGTAAAGATTTAACCCCACAATTGGCTGGTTTTGAGAAGTGAGTCTGGCTGAAGTACCAATGTCAGAGTAACTCGTACCCAAATTCCATTCCTAAAACTTAAACCTTTTAACTAGGACGATGTTCTAAACATATATTCTGACTATCCTGTTCCTAAGACTATTCTGACTGTTCTATTCCTGAGAGTGCTTTGTTTTGTCCTTTATAGGTCTTGGTTACATTAATTTCTATAGAAACTGCATGTAGCTTGCCTTTACCCTGATTGATTGCCAATAAAAGTCAGGGCCTGGGACTGGACAGTCCCTTTGTCAGTTGCACTGCCATTAGTTGTCCTGGTACCCACTTTCTCTCTCTTAGTTCTGTCTTTTAGTCCATTTTTCCTCAGGTCTGTGTTGTATACTGGGCAGGGGTCACTGGACCCTAACTCCAGGAATCTCTGGCACTCTTGGTCTTGGTATTATCCTAATTCCAGCCATGGAGATTTCCCATTCCCCAGAAAAAAACGAATGGGATCCTCCTTCCCCCTGCCCCACACAGACTCACTCACAATTAAATCTAAGCCTTAATTTATTCCATTACACAGGCAAAACTGAGCTCCAGAAAATAATAGTACCGCAAGGTCTAACGAGACAATGTAAGGGTCAGTATTTTATCCATCTGTTTAAAACCATATTGCCTTTTCTTTGGGGAGGGGAACTGTAGAATGGGCTAAATCGTCATTCATGGAAAAACATAGTTTTTATTCATTTATCACTCAACACATAGTTATTAGATCTAGACATGTATAAGCATGGGATTCTAAAGGCAAAGGAGACAACTTCAGCCTCATAAAGCTGGTGTTCTCTGTGCCGAGCACTGTCTTTGCCATGTGAGGGAATATGAAGTAAGTTAGTGACATGGATTATATTTAGATGCCTCCCAAAGCCTAATATGATCATGGGTGGGGAGTTGGGGGTGATTGAATCACGGGAGTGTGATAATAATCATCAGTGGATTATATTAGACAGTTGGAAGAAGTGAGTCACTGAAAACATGGTCTTTATTGCTTCACCTTTCTCTTTCTCTCCCTCTCTCCCTCTCTCCCTCTCTCCCTCTCTCCCTCTCTCTCCCTCTCTCTCTCTCCCCACCTGGCCAAGAGCTGCTTATCCCCTTTTGGGCCCATCTTCCATGCTGCCCTGCTTTGGAGCCACCTGACTATGGACTGAAATTGCTACAAACTGAACCAAAACAAACTTTTTCTCCTGTAAACTGTGTCTTGGTGACAGGTAGTTACTAAGACAGTTAAAATCCAGAACCACCTTTACGAAACTACTATATAATTGGGAAGGCAAATATATAAACAATTAAAGTTAAATTTACAGAAACATGCAAGATCTTGGAAAGTGGATAAAATTTTTTTAGTTTCTTTTTTAAATCTTTATTAGTTCATTGTCTATATACATCATGATCATGCTCAGTTTTGGAAATTTGTAGCAGTATATGACACAATTTAATTCTCATTTTTTCCCATTCCCCTGCCCACCCCCACAACCCCCCACCCCCCCTGAAAAATGGGTAAAATTTTGATGGTAAAGGACAAGAATAACGAGTCAGATTGTAGGATCAAAAGCAACATAAAACTAAGGAAAGTTACTTAAGCATGGGAATGTAATAAGGGTTAAGACAGTGGGTTAAAGAAAAATGAGATTGGGAAGAAGGAAACCAGTTAGAAAAGAGGCAATATCCACACGCGAAGTCCAGTCATACAGGACCTCACTACTTCAGAAAGTGGCAAAGAAACTTGTAGTTGAGAGGTAAGTGCGAGGAGAACTCGAAAAAGCCCAGGATTTGGGCTTATGGTTGGAGAGAACAGTATTCTGCCAACATGACAGTTTCAAGAGAAGAGACATGAACACAGTCACGTGGTTATGTTAAGATTCCTGGAAAGAGAGACACAATGACTGAAAGAGGTTTTGTTTTGCACACCTAGGCCTGAGCTGAGGGTGCCACCAGCAAATTATCTTCTCTTAAACAGGTGATTTTTCAAGGTGTGTTTGGAAAAGTTCCAAAGGCTAAGGTCTCAAGGATCACACAAAAACTGGGCTGCTGGTCTGGTGTTAACAATTTACTGTTCATTTTATTCAGTGTTTCATAGAGCATACCACATAGCTGTTTCTTCAGAAGAGAATCCACCTTCACTTTCAGCCCTGGGAACCTTCCATGTTCCCTTGGTCCACTGATTTAACTTGTGGAAATCCCTTCTCTGAGTTCAACTGCTTTCTTAGAAACAGTTATAAATCCAAAACATAATTCTTTGAATTCTCCCACCCCTATTTCATCTACACACATCCATGCCACCAAGGTTTACCAGACGAATCTGAGAAATTCTAATGAAAAATTTCCAAGCCTCTGCAGTAAGGGACTTTGGGCTTCAACAAATGGAGCTTCAGTTTCTACTCATTTTTTCTTTATAAAACTTCAGTAATCCTAATCTGTCTTTCAATAATAAATCAAGCTGTGTATTATAGGGCACATGTGTAATCCCAGAACTCGGAAGGCTGAGGCAAGAGGATTAGTGTGAGTTCAAAGCCAGTCTGGGCCACATAGTGAGCTCAGGGTCAACCTAAACTACATATTGAGACCCTGTCTTAAAAACAAACAAAAAAATCCAAATCAAACTAAAAGTTTCTCTCCCTCAGGTCATGCTATGCTCCAGGGAATATCTAATGCTTGTTTTATTTGTTTCTTCATTTCTGAGAACTTGTTTCTTAGGCTCTGTGCCTGAGACTGGCTAGATACAAAGAGAATTTGACATGGTTCCTATTCCATCATCTTATCTTCCAATATAGAAACCATGCAGTAAAATAACTGGAAACAGAGAGAAAATGCTCAGAGGTGTCAGAAAGATGTGTAGAAAGAAATGTGCAAGAAGAAAGAGGTGGCTTTCATGAAGTGGACAGGAAGTTCAAGAGAGACTTCAGCATAAGAAGATAAAAAGGAGAACTCAGTGAAGAGTGAAAATGGTCACAACTCCTTGATGCAAAAGACAGAGGACACCAGTCTCTCTGGTCTGAGGGAGTCTAAAGGCAAAGCAGAGTCACAAAGAGTGATGTACTAGAGAGAGAAAACTGTACTAGGCGATGTATCTGGGAACTGCACTAGGGATAGAAAAGTGCTTCTATTTATAATCCACAAAGGTTCTGTGCTAACCCACAAAAATTTTCCTATCTATAACTAAGTCAGCTGAATGTGCATTCAGGAGGAAGATATGTGACTTCATCCCTAGAGGAGTAAGTTGCTACCAAAATAAAAGAAAGGTTTAATATATTAAGAGAGGGTGGGTTTTACTACGTCAAGAGCAATACCACAGCAGTGCCTTTCAGGTTTTATTTATGTAACTGAACCAAGAAGATAATCAGAAGAAATACCATATTTTGGGCTGAAGTCTTGCTTAGATCTTAGACTATGTAGCAACATATAGAGGAAATGTCAGTGCAATAAATCAAATAGGGCAACAAATATTTTTTTTTTTTGAGACAGGGTCTCTCTTTGTAGTTCAGGCTAGCCCTGAACTCACTGTGTAGCCCAGGCAAGCCTCGAACTCAGCAATCCTCCTGTCTCTGCCTCCCGAGTGCTGGTTTGACAAGCGAGAGCCACCACGCCCAGCACTGTGGTATGCGGTGTTGATTGCTGCTTGATTGTTGGTGGGCGTGAGTCACCACGCCCAGCATCGTATATGGTTACCGATCGAACTCAGGATCTTGTGCTTGCGAGGCAGGCGCAGGAACCACTGAGCTAAATCTCTGGCCCAACAAATACATTTTTAAAAGCTTTTGTCAGGAAATGGTCATTCTCCCTCTACTCTTTCTTTTTTTGTTATTGTTGTTTTGTTTTGTTTTTTGTTTGTTTTCGAGACAGGGTCTCCCTTGTAGTTCAGGCTGGCCCCTAGCTCACTATGTAGCCCAGATAGGCCTCGAACTCAGCAATCCTCCTGCCTCTGCCTCCTGAGTGCTGGGATTACAGGCATGAACCACCACGCCTGGCATCTCCCTCTACTCTTGACAAATTGAGTGATGTGCTTGTAAGTTCCACCCAGTAGCGTCCTCATCAACAGAAAAACACAGAACAGTGAAATTAAGGAAGATTTATGAGGGTAAAAAATCTCCAAAATAATGTGTTGGAAACCCCATTTTGCCAATCATGCCAAGAGCTAATCCTCATTTGAACTACGGGCATGTAGTACCCTTTTTAACATTCTTTTCAAGAGATGCACCTAACAAATACAAGTTTCCCTGGGCGAATAACAATTATGCGATGGCCTTTTTTGTTTGGTTGGTTAAACTGCCTCTTTTTTTTGCTATTTCTTTACAGAAGAGCGTTCCTTTTGTCAAGACACTAGGTCTTTTCTTTACCTCCTGCAATTCCTCTAGGCACAAAAGGGAAGTGAAACCTTTATTTGGGAAGAGAATCAAGAATTTAGAACTTCAATTTGATGGTGAATATTTTAAATGCAGCATAATATTAAAATATGAATCAAAAGGTCTTGCAAAAGTAAATCAGTTAAAACGAAATAGACATGGTGGCTATGAAAATTGCGTTACATTTCCATTGCACATCCAGACCATTTCCGTCATGCTGATCCTAGCTGATTCCCACTGAAATCAAAATAGCTAAACAAGGTGGATTTATTTGCCCCTCCCTAAGAACAGCAAAACAGGCTAGTAGCACTCTCTCCCAGCCTGTCCTATTAATTCAAATTCTCTAATGACAAAGGCTGATCTAAGCAAAGTTAGGTTTTTGGGACGAAGGTGTTGAGAAAGGCTACACAAGACCATATAACTTGGTAACATTGGTATCTTCCTTTCTGTGGAGAAATGGAGGCAGAAAATGAGCTGGCTCAGTGAAAAGCGGAAGAGAAACAGAATCACTGTACCAGATCCAGCAAGGGATCACTACGTATTTTTACTTGAAAGTACTAAAAACGTGTGACCTCCAGGATGCAGTGTAAATTGTATAAAACTTCAGAAGGCATATCTGAAATGCTGGTCCATACACAGCGATTTGGCATTTTGAAGGAGCGACCGTGAGTCTGCCCTGCTCTTTTCCCCAGTAAGTGTCCCTGTCTAACCACGAAAACCATACATCTGAATCCTACAGATATTGTAGGGTCGAAAAAAATAATCTTAGAAAAATAAAAGGACAGTCTTGATTCCTTAAACCTTATTCACAGAAAATCTTAGCTACCTTTACTTCTGCACCTACTTGTGGCTCCAGTGCGTGTGGCCAGCTCCCTCCTGCGGGAGGCCAGTCTACACCCACATCTCCGTTTACTTCGCGCCTCCAGCGCCGCCCTCGCACGCTCCGTCACTCGGAACAGTCATCCTCCAGTTCTGCAGACCGTAACACCGGTGCACATGGAGAAAGGTCTTGGCACTTCTGGCAGAGGGGAGTAGGAGATCCATAAATCACATCATCAGCTAAGCACAGCTCTGTCGCTGGTCGTCTTCCTCTTGATGGCACTCTGGATGCCAGTCGTGTTTTTGTGGTAGGGCGGGAAGGAAAGCTAAGTTCTCGGGAAGCCAGAGCTTCTACGACACATGGCTGAGTCCTTCTCTTGATCTTGTACAGCAACTCTCAACTCTTCCAGCAAGTGTCCTTTTGGTTGAAAGTATCATGTCTTCCACGATTTATTTAGAGCACAAGTCAGTGTAAGTGGTCTGCGGAAGAATAAGCTGGTTGAATATGAAATCTAAATTCTTTAGCAGCCAGCAAGAATTAGGAAATGGCAGTCATACAGTTTTGAATGGAATTCCCTTTCTGGAACACAAATGTGCATAAATACACCAAGAACAAAAGAGAATAAACACATACTTTTCTGATACAGCAAAAAGCCATAAATAGAAAGTAGCCTGACTCAGTGCTGTATCTGGCCACACATACCATAATATGTTTATGTATCAGAAGGAGAAACACAGCTAGATTATCATGTTGCCCAAAAAGTATTAAGGGAGACTGTTGCTTGTGGTAAGAACTGTCTAACCTCAACTTTTTATTTTTTATTCTTTACTTTAAATTGAAATTTAAAGTATAATCCCACAGTGCTGGGATTATAGCAGTTAGTAACCAGCCTGGCTTTAGCTTTCAATATTAACAGCTCTCATACTCTACAAATTATATCAACTGGAAGAACGGAGAATCTCCCTTGTTTAGTTTCACTGTACGCTATCTTTCAAGGTTACTCTTTCAGCAATTCATTTGCTGGGTGGTTGTATGGAAATAGCAAGCTCCTGATTTATTATTTACTCTTAGAAGTTTCTGAGCATTTTTCCATGGGCTGTCCAAAGTTCCAGCGACCAAAATCCACATTGCTCTTACATTCAACAGGCTTACTCTCCCCTGCAATTTTCAGTTAAAATCCTGCTTCACTAAAGTAGATGTCTCCCGTCAAATAAAACAACATACCCTACTTCTTCCTAGTCCTTATAAGAGAGATATTCAGTTACATTAATTTGAACCACTCTTGTAAGTTAAGAAAAAAATCAACTATCAATAGTTTTGTACAGTTCTACACAGAAAAATCAAATAACATATATCTTCTGCTACTTATTCACTGGAAATTACCACAATCTCAGAAGAAAACATATTCAAAGAGGTCTGTAAAGATAATAAAGGGAAGCATTTGGAGAAGCAGATATTGTTAACAGTGTTATTATAGCTTGAAAAAAAAAAAGAATTAATTGGACAAAGTTGGATGAGCTTCAAGCATGTTCTTTCCCTTCCCTTCATAGCTCTATTCCTAAAGATGAAAATTTTCTCTTTCTGTTTGATACAGTGGAGGTCACTACTACCAGCAAACAATAATTTACTGTACTGTATGCTAATGTGGATGACTTTTTTCTGTTGTCAATTTTTAAGGGTTCCTATAAACAGTCGAAAGCACAGAAACACTCTTCCCTAGAATTCAACAGCTGGAAATCCCATAGAGTGAAACTGAAAGAACACATACTATAAAAGTAACATACATTGTTGAATTTGAACTCATTAATAAAGAAATATTTATGTGGAACATGTAAAAATAAATAAAACTTACATAAAATGCTTCATATTTGTAAACAAAAGGAATTTCATAATGTGAAAGAAATACTTATCTGGATCCATCTTCTAAGAATTAACAGCTTTCAAAAAAAAGTGTATCTTTTGTCAGGGTTTAAGTGTTATAAATATTTTATTTCACAACTTTGAATTATAATTTCTAGCCTATCAATGAATTTCTGAAAGACTTAAATTATTATATAGCTATGTCATGGAATGTAACTTGCCAACAGGTATATTAACTAGAATTTAACCTCAATTTCTTCACAAAAGGAATAATTATGACCAGATGGAATAGAATGTAAATATTCAAAATACTAAATTATTTATAATACATGACCAATTAGAAAGATGGGAAAGAGGAACTAAAAGCATATTGCCAAAAAGAATAGTGACTAATGGGAGATTTTCAAGATTTTAACTGCTTTTTTTTAATTTGATCTTTTTGTGAGGCTTCTGAACATTAGCCAAATGTTATGAAAGTACAGTGTAATGAATCTGTAAAAAACTTAAATGAGAAAAGAGGAGATGAATGGGGAGTGCTTTTATTCTTAGAATGCTCTGTTTTCATAGCTTTTAAGGCAGCAAAATATCTTACATATATATTACTAGAGGGAGAAAACTTAAAACTTAACCTTTTCCTGCTGTCTTTTTATACCCTACACCTGAGAACCTGTGACTTAAGTAGTGCAGCTGATTGAGGAAAAAGTGAATGTGAAAAATAAACATCACATTGTCAGCCTGCAGCCATGTATTCCTTACAGGCAGATACTGTTTCATCTTGCCTAGTTCTGTAAAACTCTCATAAAAGTCCCAAACCCTCACCACATCTCTGATAAATGTCTCTTTCTCACCACGTGTCTCAGACATAATAGAAGAACTCCTTTTTTAATTTGTGACTCACATAGTTAGAACTTCACTTTAACGTAAGAGTTTCAGTTTAAGTTCCCCTTATTATCATCTCTGGGATACAGAAAGTTAGATGCTACCCCAACATTCCAGGTAGAAGAAATAAGTTTGGAATAACATGACCAGTATTAGGCAAGGATAGAAATGGAAATTATCATATGAATTACTTATCTGCCTGGCTGAATTTGTCACATTTATCTAATAAGCAACGTACAGACACGACACACTATAAGATGATTCTGAGAATGGAAAAAAAACAGGCACTTATCTAGGTTTGTGTTTTATTCTTGCTTCATTTCACAATGTAAACTCAAAGACATTCTTACAATAAAATTGAAAATAGAAATTAAGAATAAAATGAGACAAGACAAAATATAAATTAAAATAAGAAGTATAGACCAAGAAAAAACTCTCAGAAAAGCAACTCCATTGGCCTCTCACAGTTTTACCTCTAGAGTTCAATACAGTCTATAAGATGCTACAGTAGTGGGTGGGTAAAGATATGGGTAAAAATGAGAATTAACTTCTGTCATAGACTGGTACAAATTCCCCAATGTTGAGTGTGATTGCAAACTGTATATAAGATGTACCCATAAAGAATTCAATTTAAAAAAAGATGCTACAGTAAAGGGGCCACTATTCATGGTGCTCCCACGGACCTATCCCTCCAGATAAGGAAAACTCTAGTCACCAAACGGGACTCAGAAATGTGGCATAATGCCCTTTCTATGCTAGTCAGATCTTTCACCCTGAGTTTAACCTCTACTTTACTGTCTGCTCTATGTCATGAGAGGCTGGCTGATTCTTCCAAGCTGCCCTGCTGGTTGCTTCCAGGTTACGTTTAGCCAGAAACTGAAGGTCTGGAGATGAGAGAGATAAGAGAATTCCTTCCTTGCTTTTCTGCTTTGGGCTACATTTCTTATACTGGCTGCATTTCTTCAGGACCATCACTCTGATTGGGGGGCATTTCCCATGACTCAAACAACCTTTTAGCTCTAAATGGATACAGCTTCCTGCTTTGCTAACTTACAGCTACATCAACACTTTCTGTTAGTTCTCTTAACTCTACTTATACCTGATCATTAAAGACTCTTCTCCTTTGGTTTCATACCAGGACCCTAATTAATACACTGAGCTTCCACAGCAAGATATATTTAAAACTTGCTTTTCAAAAGAAGTTAAAATACAGCAATAGTCCTCAAATGTGTCTCAATAAAAGTACCTCTAGAAGAGTCACAAAAATGTTGTCCACATATACAAAAACTGGCCATGTAGAGCAGTGTTAGAACTTTCTGAGATAAAGAAAATGTTTAAGACTTTGTCCAATACAATAGCCATTAATTATGTGTGGCCACTGAGCTACTGAAATGAGCTAAGATAGTGAATTCTTCACTGTATTTTAATTTGTTTATCTACAGTTACATAAATAGCCACATGAGGCTGGCTGCTACCCTATTGCACAGTGTAGGTCTACGATAATCTAAGGATGAATTTAGAGACTATTTAATGAGGGATGGAAAAAATAAGTTCAAGGGCCTATTGTTAAGCAAAGGCCATTAGTATCGAAAAGGTTAAGCAAAGGCCACTGACCCACCAAAATATAAGGAAGACTAAGATAAACTAAAGAAAAAAGATACAGGTTCAAAAAAGGAAATGCAAGAATCAAGAAAAACTATGTAAAGATTTCTAGTTTGAGATGAGGCTGAGAGATTAAATGGATTTTGTTCTGATTTTCTATTTTTAATAAAATGGCATCATAGACTTATTAGCTTAAAATCACACATGTTTGTTATTATATCTAAGCTTTATAGGTTGAAGTCCAATATGTATCTCAGTGGGCTAAAATCAAGGTATCAGCAGGACTGTAATTCTTTTTGAAGGCTGAAGGGGAAAACAATCCAGGTTTTTCTTTTCCTCCCTTTAGAAGTCACCCCTATTCTATTCATCTCCAAAGCAAGCAACACTATATGTCCTTGTACCTTTCCTCCACTGACCACATCCAGGAAAAGTTCTCTGCTTCTGAAGCTCCTGTGATTGTATCAGGCCCACCCAGACAGTCTAGGAAAATTTCTCCATCTCAAGATCTTTAACTTAATCAGATCTGCAAAGTTACTTTTACTGTAAGTAGCATAGTCACAGTAACTTGAAACTAGGATGTAGACATCTTTGGGGACTATCATTCTACCTACTCAAGATTTTTGACAGCAAGAAGTAGAAGATGCAGGAGGAGATGCAGGCCAAGAACAAGTCAACCTACCATAATCAATAGGATAATTACTAGAGACTGTACTTGCCATTCCCCGTGAAGCCACATTGTAACAAGATGTGGTGAATGTTCAGGGCTGATGGGCCACTATGGGGCACCTGCTCCATTAACTCCTGCCAGATGAGTTTTGTGTGTATTAACATCGAGCTCTAGTTTGCCAAATCTAATTAGGACAGTTGCGTTTGTTACTATAACGTGTAATTAAATTAAATAATACGTAAGCCAGTAGGGTTAAGGGGGAAAAGTTGCTTCCATAAAAACTAAAACAAAGTCTGCAAACACTCCTTGTGAGGTGCTGAACAGTTTCTCTGACAAGTGTAAATAGTTGGATAAAATAGAGAAAACAAAGTATGTAGTATGAGGCTGCCTCTCAAATATGTTTAACTGCATACTATGCACTATAGGTTTGGTTTTTGCAAGAAATGTTATGAACTTCAATCAGATGATCCATACTTGAAAGCAAAGACTTCTCCTTTCCTTATCAGATCATATAGTAACATGTTTCAACTTAAAAACATATGTCTGGTCTACATGCTTTTATATATATTAATTTCATACAACTTCATAATTAGTGACTTGTTTCAGTCAACAGGACGACTACACATATCACAAAAGACGGCTTCTGCTGTCCTTAAAGAGCAGAGATGGTGCCATTGTAGATGCAAGAGAGTAGAACCAGACTACATCATCAATATAGGTTAAGTCAATGTGAAGAAAGACCTTACGTGTCACAGGGAGGATATGCCAAGATGCATTAAGGAGACAGTAAAGGTTATTGTTTGTATTATCTGAGAGGAAAGGTTTCTGAGCATACAAAAGATGTACGAGGAAATTAAAATACTACAGGGTATTTATGAACTAGTGCCAGTGACAACTTGCTAATGGCAGCAGCTGGGCCCCTGGGATCTGGGAATGATACACATTGACAGAGAACCCTCGGAGGGATTCTGGAGGTCTCACCATTGTCCCAAGTGAACCAGCAAGAGAGGCAGGGAGGAAGAATAGCTACCACTGATGTATTAAAAAACTATGTGTTTCTTTATAAGAATAAAAGGCTCTGCTTTGTTACTTTGGCAGTTAGAAGGCTTAGTGCTTCTATGTTCCATAGCTCACAGCAGAAGCGGCTAGATTCTCATCCACTAGCTCAGTCTCGCTTCTTTTGCTCTATACCTGCGCCACCCAGTATGGTACCCATTCGCCACAGAGCACTACTAAGTGTTTAAATGTGGCTAGTCTGAACTGAAGCACGCTGGCTCACATGCAGACTTCAGAAATTTTAGAGATCTAACATGGTAAGAAGTTTGAAATATCAACAACAGTGTTTTATCGATCAAAGTTGAAATGACAACATTTAGTTTTACATTGGGTTAAATGAAATGTTTTATTAAAGTTAAATTTGTCAAGCCTGCCCTAAACCCGTTCTGCCTTCGGACTAGGTGCTGCTCCACTCCTGCTCCAGTAGGAAAGACAGGTTGCTTTTAGCAGGTGCCAGCAACTTCCCAGTAGATGGGACAGAAAGATTCACAAGTGTGTTTTAAAGCCCCCTGGTGCTGAGAAGTCCTGGGAGTGTGTGTGACATAAGCAGACCCGCGGTATCTCAGTCATGAATATTCCACCCCAGGAACCCCAGCCCCTCAGACACCTACACTAACCTAATTTTTTTCTCAGTCAATTGCTCTTATCTCTCTTTCCCGGTGTAAACCCACTGGCTCAAGGATGAAACCTCTCCCAGCTAGCTGCCAGACTTTCCTGATTTTAGTCTCAACTGGAATAAACTTGTCTTTTTCTCACAATGTAGAACCTCTCTTTTGACAAGTGGATTCTTTATAACGAATTTTATCTGAGTTTTTTACCTTTTTTAAAAAATGTGATTACTAGAAAATTTAAAACTACATACATAGTCCCTCATCTGTGGTTCACCTTACTTTTTGTCTGGACAGCATTGTTAAGAGACTAGGTAAATCCTTACCTAACAGAGATGGTTAAACCCCCTCCCCCAAAACGCAGACTTTGGGACTTCTCTTACTGGCTGTTCATTCTTACACAGGCCTTTTGCACACTCTTCTGTCTTCAACTTGGGACAAGATCCTCTTCCCTTGGTTTCTTCTTTGTAAAATTTAAGCCTCAGTTTACACGCTCTATAGAGATTTGCTTTCTCTCTCTCCTTCATTCCCAAAACCATGCTTCCTCCTGATGGTGTCTGTTTGCCCTCTCTAAAGAAGCAGAGACTTCTAGAGGGATGAAGACCAAGACGAGGACACCTCTATTGACCTTGACAAGAAAGGCTAGGTAGCTGTCAGCATGGCTGTGCCAGTGACCTCACGGATGTGCTGCCTGTGAGGAGTGGAGCAGCACCTAGTCCGAAGGCAGAACGGCAACAACAGAAGCACATCAATGTTCTGCATATGGTCTTCATTCACTGCCTTAACTAAGACTTTAAATGCAACACCTCCTCTCTACCGCTAATTATTCCAAAGTGGGGTGTTACTAAGCATACATTAAAAAAAAAAAAGCACATAGCAAGGCTGTTAAGGCTCACAATGAATTTAGAAAGAAAACAGAAAAGACTTGACTACAGCATTGGGACTGCATTCAGAAGTGAAAAAGATTCCCTTACAAATCACCTCACCCTCATACAAACTAAGCTGAGTACACCCTGATTTATTACCCAGGGAGGGAACTGGTTGCATTTTTTTCTAAAGCCCTGGAGGGCAGTCTTTGTGTGCGTGTTGTGTACGGCCATGGCCTAGGAAACCAGTATTCTGATTCCATTTTAGAGATAGATCTAACTCTCTTTGAGCTGTTGGACAATCTTTACAAAGACAAGTTTTGTACTTTTGGGCAAAATGTATACCTGATGATATGTACACAGATGCTAGTCTTACATGGTTACATGTGTTTTGACACATAAGTGTATCAGCCTGCAAAAAATACAATAAACAACTGAAAACACTGTAGGCACCAAAAAAAAAATGAACTATGTTCTATCAAAATAATGTTAACAAAGTCAGATAAATGTGTTTCATTTTTTTTAAGTCTCTCTATATAACTGCACAGTTTCTAGTGATAGATTACCTCTTAGATTTTTATTCTGAGGTATTTCACAATATTTGGTTGAAAAATGTTTCCTTCTGTTCTTCAATATTGCAGGCTGCTCAGTGATTTCACTGTCACTGTCTGGAACATTTAAACCTTTAGTGTTCCTGATTCTCACAATGTCCTTCCTCATGGTCATGTGGAAAGAGTGGCAGAAATGATCCTAAACAGCAGGCTGAGGGTGAAAAGTTGGGCCAGAGCTGTATTCATTATAAATTTAGGCAGCACTCTTCACATTTCAGAGCCTGTTCTTTATCTGTAAAATATAGTTAATCATCTGGATTTTCTTTCATAAGAATTTATAATGAATTTCTTGGAATGGGCTTTGTAAATTTATAAGTAGAAAAAGGATATTATTGTTACTACAATTGTCACAGCACATATCATATATCAAGCTTCAGAGATGAGTGCTTTAGAGCAAGCAGTGAAGACAAGGAAAAAAGGTAGGAGATTGTAACACCCACCTGTCCTATGACTTCATTCATGAAAATCACAAAGGAGATTTAAAATTGCCCTAGACTTCCCATTAGAATTAAATTGGTTTCAAAAGATGTAAGAGTCAAGATGTAACAAAAAAAAATTATTCCAATTTGTTCTGAAGTATGGGTTTTCAATCATCATGATTCCTTAAATTAGAATGGAACTACAAAAATAGACACATGCAAACATTTTTTCCCAATTTTTTTCATGTAAAAGTATGCAGCCTGCTATGTAATGTCACACATTAAAATAACACTGGCATAAAATGGAGATAAAAATCTTTTCTCTGGAAATAAGCATATGTTATTAAAATTATATATCATATGTAGCCAACTACTAGAAAAGATTCCACATTGAAGTGTTTCAATTTAGAATTGATTTAGAGTATTGTGACACTGTGCAATAAATATAGGACTAAGAAGCAAGAGACTTGGGGGGTACTTCCAGATATTCCAGTAACTTAATGATGATTTGAATATAGCATTTACTTTTATGAGCTTTAATTTTCTCTTGTGTAAAGTGGATTAACATTATATATCTACTTGCCTGTTTCATAGGGCCCTTATTAGATTTGAGTGGAAAATATCTCTGAAAATAGCTTTGTCAACTCTACAATGGTGCAGAGAAAGAAAAAATTCAGAAATGTGCTTTATATGCAAAATATTGTTTGCCATGATCCTTTATCATATCCATAACTCATGGTGCTATATTCATAATTTTACTTTGTTACATTAATCTTAAAAGTAAGTTAAAAATAACATTGACCTTAATAATTTAAAGAACAGCTAAATGCCCTTTTAATCCTATCATCTGCTCCAGAATTATGAAGAAAGCTGTTCCTCAGATCATACAAACATCAAGTGCTTGAATAAACTATATTTATAGCAAGCTAAATATATAACTTAGAAAGAAAATCTAAATAAATAAAAATATTGATGCTTCATCTTCTAACTATAATAAAATGAAATTGGAAATTAATAAGGAAAAATATGAATAAGAATTTTAAATATTAAGAGTCCATAAACAGGATACAGAAGGGAATCAGGGAAAAGGAAGGGCATTAGGGAGAGTGAGAGAATTGAAAATTAGCAAGGTATGATATACGTATATACCAGATACCTAAAATGAACGCAACTCTTTTGTATCACATACATTTGCACATTTCTTTATAAAGAAATAAAAAGATTCCATAAACACAATTTATTGATAGATCAATAATTTAAAAGACAACATAGAAAATGTTCTTGAAAACTTGATATGCCTATTAAAGGTAGAAAAAGTAACTTAGAAAAATCACTGCTGTGCATCTTATTATAATAAATTAAAGACATCTGAATATTTTAAATGATATAAACAACCTACTTTAGTATATTTTGTGTTGCTATAATATAATATCTGAGAAATCTGGAAAAAACATTAGGAAAATAAATGCATTTGCTCATGCTTCTGGAGACTGAGATGCCCAATAGCAAGGTACTAGGTGGTAGCCCAGGACTTGTTGCTGTATCACTGGTGAAAAGACAAAGAGGAAAAGAAAGAAAGAAAATGGGGCTGAGCTCACAATTTTATAATGGCATTAGTTCTACCCACAAAGTAGAACCCTCATATCCTAATTATACCATAAAGCTCTTACCTCTTAATAGTGCTGCAATGCCATTTAACTTATGTTAAATTTTAACTTATGCTAAATCTTAATATAAGTTTTGGAGGACACAAACATTTAAACTGAGGTACAATCAAGACAACTAGTTGCTAATATTATATCCAGTGTATATTTTCCTATAATATCAGGAACAAAACTAAGACTGCCCATTCAATTTATATTTAATATCATACTAGAAGTGCTAGCTAGAATAATTAGGCAAGAAAAAGAAATAAAAGGCATCCAAATCAGAAATAAAGGAGTAACATGACCTTTATTTGCAGATCACATGATATGATGTATAAAAAACCTAGCGATTTCACTAGAAAACTGTTAAAAATAAACTCAGTAAAGTTGCAAGGTATAAATTTACAAAAATCATTTGCATTTATATGCAATAAAAACCACCTATCCCAAAAAAGAAATTAAAAAATATTTTTTATAATAGCCTGAGAGAAAAGAGGATATAAGAATCAACTTATGAAAGAAGGTGAAAGACTTATGAAATGAACACTACAAGATATTGATGAAAAAATAAAGAAGACACAGAAGCATGGAAATACAAGTCATGTTTATGAACTGGAAGACAACATTGCTAAAACGTCTATAATCTACAGCAATCTACTGCTTCTTTTTAAATCCTACCAAAATTTGAATGTTTTTATATAGAATTTAAAGAACTTTTGCATTTATATGAAGCAACTCAATAGTAAAAACAATCTTGAAGAAAAACAAGTAGGCCTCATATTTCTTGACTTCAAAATACATTACAAAGTTATAACATATAGACCAATAGAACAAAATACAGGTAAGAAATAAATTTAAGCATCTATGCTCATATGATCTTTAAGCAAGAAGATAGGAAAACACAATAGGGAAAATATAGCCTTTCAACTAATGATACTGGAAAAACTAGATATCTATATATGAAAAAAATTAAATTGAACTCTTGCACCATACACAAAGATCATTTCAAAATAAATTAAAGATTTAAATTAAGATTTGAAACCGCAAAACTCCTATGAGAAAGTGTAGAGGGAAATTTTGTGATGCTGGTCTTGGCAATGATTTCTTGGTTATGTCACCAAAAGCACAGGCAACAGAAGCCCAAATAAACAAGTGGTACTACATCAAACCAAAAGCTTTTATACCAGAGTAAATAATCAACAGATTGAAGGGGGAACCTATGAAATGGGAAAAAAACTTGCAACCATGTATCTAATGAGAAGTTAATCTCCAAAATATATGAAGAACTCTGTTATTGGTCATATCTAGATGTCCTTCCTCAAGCCTCACACATCCAAAGATAGGGCTTTTGAAAGGTGATTGGATTGTGGGCAGTAAAACTGACTTACAGTTTGGAGGTGGGTTCTTGTTTGGTAGTTGGGTTGCTGTGAGTGTGACCCTGAAAGGCATATCACCCTGGTAGGCTTCTTCTCTCTTGACTCACCACTTCTGAGTACCATTTGTCCTGCCATGTTGTCCAGCCTTGGAATCCATGGACTGAAATCTATAAATTGTGAGCCAAGATAAAACTTATTAAATTATGGGTGTTGAGTATTGTGTTCCAGAGAGAAAAAGTGACTAAGACAAACAACTACAGGTTTATAACAAAAAAGCACAAATTACCCAGTTTAACAATGGGTGAAGACAGCTGCAGATAGACCTCAATGGTAGAGTTTACCTGGCAGGTATTAGGCCCTGGGTTTAATCTCCAGTACTGGGGGAGAAAGGATAATAGGCAAAGAATTTAAATAGACAGTTCTCAATAAGTATATGCAAAGATGCTGAACATCACCTAATCATCACAAAAATACAAATCAAACCCAATGAGTTATCATTTTATTGCTGTTAGGATGGCTATTATTTTTAAAAACCTAAAAGAAAACAAGTCTTAGTGAGGATGTATACAATTTAATGTTGCACTATTGATGAGAATATACAATAATGTAGCCACTAGAGAAAAGAGTATGAAGTCTCCCCAAAAAAGTTAAAAATAAAACTTCCTTGTGATCCATTTATTTCACTTCTCGATATTTATCCAAAGGAATTGAAAGCAGGATCTTGAAAGATACCTGCATTCTTATATTTACTGCAGTATTACTCATGATAGCCAAGATGTAGAAATTACCTAAATTCCATTAACAGATGAGACATAAAGAATATGTGGTGTATAAACATACAGTGAAGTATTCTTCAGCCTTAAAAAGGGGGGGGGGAATTCATCCACGTGTGAAACCATGAAAAAATATTGAGAACATTATGTTAAGTGAAATAAACTAGTTACAGAAATGGCAAATACTACATATTTCCACATATATGAAGTATCGAAACTAGCTCAACTCACAAAAGCAGAAAGTAGAATTATAGTTACCAGAAGCTAAGGAAAGGGAAAAATGGGAAGTTGTCCAAAGAGCATAAATTCCCAATCATTAAAGATGAATAAGTTTAGGACATTTGTTGTGCAATATTGTACCCATAGTTAATAATATTGTATTTTAATTTAAAAATTTAAGACAGTTGACCTCACACATTAAATATTCTTAGCACAGTAATACACACAGTATTACATGAGTACATTGCTCACCATTATCCAGTAAAATGCTGCCTCCCACATCATAGAAAACTAGGAAACATTTCTGAATAAATTAATTTATGAGAAAAAAACCCACCCCAACTAAAACAAGAACAATTAAATTATAAAATTAAATAAGTATATTGGAAAATTGAGAAAGCATATAACAGCAAAAATTAATCAAGAGTAAAATACAGGGCCAGAGATTTAGCTCAGTGGTTCCAGTGCCTGCCTAGCAAGCACAAGGTCCTGAGTTCAATCCTTGCAACCACATACAACAATACCAGGCATGGTGACTCACATCCACCAGCAATCAGTACCACATACCACGGTGCCAGGTATGGTGGCTCACACCTGTAATCCCAGCATTCGGGAGGCAGAGGCAGGAAGATTGCTGAGTTGGAGGCTTGCCTGGGCTACATAGTAAGCTCAGGGCCAGCCTGAACTACAAAGTGAGAACCTGTCTCAAGAAAGAAAAGAAAGAAAGAAAGAAAGAAAGAAAGAAAGAAAGAAAGAAAGAAAGAAAGAAAGAAAGAAAGAAAGAAAGAAAGAAAGAAAGAAAG
>PVIC010025200.1:0-25453 GCA_004025085.1 Thryonomys swinderianus
CTCCCTCTCCCTCTCTCTCTCCCTCTCTCTCTCCCTCTCCCTCTCTCTCTCTCTCCAGTAAAATACTTGTTCCAGTTACCGGAGACATCCTTCAGCCAATATACCATTTAGTGACTGACTGGCCAAGGTCACTTTGACCAAATTCAGGGAAACTATGAAAGTCATTTTCAGTCCCAGGATTTCCTATGGAGTTAGCATATTTTCCATTGGTTCTGTACCTCACCTTTTCCCCCTGACCATTTCTGTTTCCTTCCTCTCCATCCCAAAGGTGTGGAACTTAAGTGTACTCCAAAACAAACATTCTATAGTATAACTGCCATGTCAGATTCTGTTTCCTAAGTAACTCAATACATGACAATATTGGCCACAATATAAAAATTTTAAATGCATTCTAGTTCATGAAACAGCCATCTATTCAGTTAATGTTAACTAACATGTTACTGTATATCAAGTACTATCTCTAGGTATCTAGGAAACATCTCTCAATTTATTTATAAATTAAATGTGTGTGTGTGTATGTGTGTGTGTGTGTGTGTGTGTGTGTGTATCTTTGGTGACTTTTACAGGACTCTTTCACTTGGTTCCTTGGTGCCACCATCATCAAAACTTCCACTCAGCCACAGGAACAAGTGAGTTCCTTAATCAACAAGTTTTGCTGCAACTTAGACTAAGATGATGATGTACCACTGAAAAAGATAAAGTGCCTGCTGTCATGAAGACTATAGTTTAGTGAAAAAAGACACAGATAAGGAACAAATGAACCAAGTAAATGCAAAAACAGTGTGTGTGTGTGTATATATATATATATATATATACATGCATACATATAGTATATATACATGATGTATATGTATATATACATATATAATGATAAATATTAATAGACAAAAGGTAGCGCACAGTAATAGAGATTTAATTGCCAAGGCCAATTAGATTGGGTGCTCATGAACAACCTTAGTGAGGAAGTGATGTTTGAGCTACTGCCTCTCATACAAATATCTGAAGAACAGCATCCCAGGCAGAAGGGATTATAGTATGAAAGTCTTCACGTGTAAATGAACTAATTATGGTTCAAAAGTGAAGGAATGATTATGTGGCTGGAGTGTAAGTGGAGGAGAATAGTGAAAAACAACACACAATAGTTTGAGAGATGGCTGATATTCAGGTCATGGTAAGGAGTCCTAAATATATTAGGAAGTGATTAGAAAGTTTTGAGCAGGATAGTGATATGAGAAAGACATAGATATGAGAAAGACATAGAAAGTGAATGAGAAGACATAGATAGTGATATGAGAAAGACATAGATATGAGAAAGACATAGAAAGTGAATGAGAAGACATAGAACATTACTTTACAGTACTGTAAATTTTATACATACTCTACTCTTATGTTACTCTAGATTTCTTAGAAAATTTATCAATAAATTAAACTATATGCCTATATTTAACAGATCATTCTAGCTATCAGGAAAATATATAAACCCGAATTTTAAAAAGGGAAAACTAATTATAAGGCTATTGAAAAATCAAGTTTAAGGATGATGGTCCAGGGTTATAAAAATCAAAATGAAGAAGAGCAGATGCTAAATATAAGAGTTATAACAAGCAATTTTTCATTTTCTTTTTCCTAATGGAGTATGTAGGGAAATGGGAAAAAAATTAAATCATATCATATACTGGTACAAATTCCCAATATTGAGTATAACAGGCAATTTTGTTGATGAAATGGAAATGAAGGCTATAAAAGGAAGACCTTAGAGATTATTCCTAACTTTTTACTTGAGACACTGAATTACAGTTCAGTGATTTATTCTTCTACCAAAATATACACTGAACAAATTCTGTTTATGCTATGCGTTAGTAGGAAAAAGTGAAGGATCGTGTGGCCCCAACATTCAAAGTTCAGAGACAAGATATGGGATACATGGATGGTTATAAACTGAGGTAAATGATAGTAAATGCCAAAAGTACATTTTTGTTTGTTCTTCAGTTATTATATGCATATTAATCTTGTGCATCTAGCACACATGTGTGCTAACCATGAAGCCAGTAAGTCATGCTCCATTTAATAATGAGGATATGTTCTGAGAAATGCTTTGTAAGGCAATATTTCTTATGTTATTATGTAAATATCACAGAATGTACTTACGCAAACCTAAATGGTATAGCCTTCTATACACTTAGGTTATATGACATAGCCTATTGCTCCTAGGATATAAACTTCCACATGTCACTTTACTGAATAGTGAGTCAATTCTAGTATAATAATATTTGTATCTAAAATATATAGCCATAAAAATACATTGAAATATGATTTTAAAAAGATGGAAATGATACATCTGTACAGGGCACTTATTATGAAGTGCCTGTAGAACACAAGTTGTTCTGGGTGAGCCACTGAAGAACATCTGTACAGGGCACTTATTATGAAGTGCCTGCAGAACACAAGTTGTTCTGGGTGAGCCACTGAATAAGTAGAAAGTGAATGAGAAGACATAGAACATTACTTTACAGTACTGTAAATTTTATACATACTCTACTCTTATGTTACTCTAGATTTCTTAGAAAATTTATCAATAAATTAAACTTGGATAACATTTTTATTTGCTAAACTTATATTTTTAACTTTTATAATAGAAATTAGCTGAAAAACTTTACACAACTGTACAACATATTTTTCTTTATATCTCTATTCTGTTAGCTTTTTTCTGTTAATATCCATATTCTATTAGAATTTTTATGGTTTTTTTGTTTTAACATCATTTTATTTACTACTAAAGATTTGTGTTAAAACTAGACAAACGCATGTTAACATACATGGACCTAAGATAGGGTCAAGGGCCTCAATAACGCTGCCTTCCTCCTCTACATATCAATCCTCTGGAAGGTCTTCAGGAGAAGTAACGTGCATAGAGCTGTCATCTACTATAATAGAAATGTCTTCTTCTAGAACATTTGCTGAAGGGCCTGCCTGAGGCTGTTTTAAATTAACTTATTTTTTTAGTAAGTAGAAAGTATATGCTCTAAAATAACAATTAAAGTATAACATATACAGAAATTAGTAATGTATTTGTCTATTACCAAGTATTATGCGCTATACAAGTTATTGTGTGTGTGTGTGCGTGTGCACGCATGTGCATGTGTGTATGTGTGGTAGTGCTGGGGAATAAACCAAGACCCTGAACCTGCCAGTCAAATATTCTGTCACTGAGCTTCATCTCTACTCCTCCATGTACTTTTATAGGCCAGGCAGAGTGATAGATTTCTATATATCAGCATCACCACAAATACTGGAATAAAATGTTGTTTTAATGTTATGACTGCCATAAGATCGCTAGGTAATAGGAATTTTCAGACATGTGCAACCTTCTCTTGGAGTCAGCTGATTATAAACTGAAGTCTCTACAAACTGTTAGCTAAATAAACCTTCCCTCTGTAACTTGGGTTGCTATGTATTTTGTCTCAGCAACAAGAAAAATAACTAAGACGGTCTAGTAATCTGCAGAGCCATAGCCCACAGAACAGATCTTCTCATTACCTATGTGAGTAAGAGATTTAGGACAACCAGGGTTTCTCAAGTACTCTCCTACCCAAATGCAGAGGAGACTGAGTTGGCATGTGTCAACCAGTCCCACCACTAATGAACTCATGCAAATTCTCATCTGTAACCAGGAAACTGTGGAGCTCACCCTCCAGACTGACCTAAATGGTTTGTCCTACTTGGATAGAGGTGGAAAAGAAATTGGAATACAAAAAAAAAAAAAAAAAAGAAAAAGAAAGAAAGAAAGAAAGAAAGAAAGAAAGAAAGAAAGAAAGAAAGAAAGAAAGAAAGAAAGAAAGGGAGAATTTCACGTTGCTTTTTTTTATCAAGCTGTGTAAAACAAGCCTAGAGGGAAAAAATTTTCAGTATAACTACTACCTTAAAAGGAATATCAGACTTGGTTTTTTCTTTCTCTGTTTTCTTTCTTGCTTGATTTGTGTGTGAGGGAAGAGTATTAAGTGTGTAGGAGAGTTATTGTTTTTGCTTCTATACTGTCCTAATTCGTTTAGTCATATTTTCTTACACCAAGAATTCTTTCATAAAGTTTTGTAATTTTATGTTTCTGTTACATTGACAGAATTCAACTTTTCTATATTTTCTCTCATTTTCCATTTATATTCCCATTTCTTCTCGTCATTCATTCTTTCTCCTGTCATAGTCTCTCAAATCTCTTCTCTCTCCCTCTTCTTTTCTTACATATAAATATAAGCATAAATCCTATTTAATGTTTTTTCCTAGCCTATCCTACATTATAGCTCTCACTTTCTTTCCTAGGTTAATTCAATATTGAGAACTTTCTAAACAAGTTTCATATTATCTGTTACTATATGGTTGGTGTTTAGATGCTCATATTACCTATAGTTATTCTGTCCTTGAAAGCAGTACTAGGAGCTGAACCAATTCCTTTGCATAGGTTCAATGGGCACACTGGGACACAAGCAGAAACTTGACTAAGTATTTTAAGCCCTAAAGGAAAGCAACTTCCAAACTAGATTGATGTATCCTTCATGACTGTCTTTCAAAATCAGCAGGGAAATGCAATACTTCAAGGCAAACAACACATAAGAAACTTTATGAATGCCAAACCAACACTCCAAAAAACTTCTAAATAATAATCTAGAAAAAGACAATGAAGGTCACAATTCCATGAAGCCCAACAGAGTGAAGCCACTGGGCAAGGCAGGAAATTAAACGGGAAGGCAAAGAAAAATAAAAATAAAAGAACCAACAATAGGGAAGTATCACAAAGAGGATAACTCAATATATATCAGTCCACCAATTCACCTAAGGCAGAATGGATTAAGAAATGCGATACAACAATGTACTGTATGTACTGTATTCTAGAAAAAAGTTAACTCAAAAAGAAATGCATAGATTGAAAGTAAAAGGATGGAAGACAATTCTTCATGTAACAAAAACCCACAAAAAAGCAGGAGTGGCTATCTTATTTGCAGATAAAGTTGATTTCAAACCATGAATGATTAAGAGAGATAAAGGTCACTACCTCATTGTAAAGCAACAATCTAAGAGGAGGAGATGACAATCATAAAGATGTATGCACCAAATGCTAGTAGACCCAATTATATGAAACAGATATTAGTGGACATAAAAAATAAGCACTAATACAAGTGAAGAACCTCAAAACCCCACTATAACACATAGACTGATCAATTAGACAAAAAAATAAACAGCAAAATATTAGAACTGAACCAAACTTTTGAACAAATGAACTTATTAGATGGCTACAGTGTACCACCCCACAAAATTAAACATTCTTCTTAGCTGTATATGAATTATTCTCTAAAACAGACAAAACACTAGTTCATGAAGAAATGCAAGGGAAATGAAGTCATCCCAGGTACACTGTCACACCATAGTGCAATGAAATTGGAGATCGATACCTGAACAAGGTACAAGAACTTCACAAATACATAGAAATTGAATAACACCCTCTTGAACAACCAATGTCTCAGAGGAAACTAAAGAAGATGTTAGTCAATTCCACAGTCAAAGGATAATGCTAGTACAACATACAGGAATTTATGAACACAATGAAAGTAGTTCTATGAAAGAAATTCATAGCAGTGATTGCCCATACTAGGAAAACAGAGTGAGCTCAAATAAACAAGCTAATGATGAACCTCAAGCTTCTAGAAAAAGAAAAGCAAGAAAAACCCAAAGCTCATTTGAGGGAAGCAATTGTAAGGAGCAGAACAGAAATCAATGCAATGGAGACTAAGAGAACAATTTAAAAAAATCAATGAATTGAAGTGTTAGTTCCTCAAAAGAATAAATAAAATTGAAGAACACTTAGCCAACCTTATCAAAAAGAGGAAACCAAAGGCTCAAATCCATGCAATTAGGAATGAAAAGGATGAAGTCACAATAGATCCAATGGAAATACAAAAGATAATCAATAACTATTTTGAGAACATTTACTCCAATAAGATGGAAAACACAGAAGATATGGATAAATTCCTAGATCCATATGAAGTACCAAAATTGAACAAGGACATATAAAAATTCTAAGCACCCCAATATCAACCAATGAAGTTGAAAAAATAATTAAAAACTTAATAACGAAGAAAACTCCTGGTTCTGATGGCTTTACCATTAAATTCCACAGAACTTTTTTTTTTTTTTTTTTTTTGAGACAGGGTCTCGCTTTGTAGTTCACGCTGGCCCTGACGCTGGCCCTGAGCTCACTTTGTAGCCCAGGCAAGCCGCCATGAACTCAGCAATCCTCATGTCTCTGCCTCCCAAGTGCTGGGATTACAGGCGTGAGCCACCACACCCGGCACTGTGGTATGTGGTATTGATTGCTGGTGGGCATGAGTCTCCATGCCCAGCATTGTATGTGGTTACCAGGTTCAAACTCAGGACCTTGCGCTTGCGAGGCAGGTGCTGGAACCACTGAGCTAAATCTCCGGCCTTCCACAGAACTTTTAAGGGAAGAGATAGGTGCATTAGTTCTCAAACTCTTTAATGAAATTGAAAGGGAAAAAATACTCCCAAATTCATTCATGGAAGCAACCATTACTTTGATTCTAAAAGCAGAGAAAGACCCAACCGAAAAAGGGAACTACAGGCCAATCTCCCTAATGAACAAAGATGCAAAAATCCTCAATAAGATACTGGCAAACAGAATACAGATGATTATCAAGAAGATCATACACCCTGACCAAAATGGATTTAACTCAGGGATGCAAGGATGGCAACATATGTAAACCAACAAATATAATACACTAGATTAACAGAGTTGAGAACAAAAACCACATGATCACTTCAATAGATGCAGAAAAAGCATTTCACAAGATCCAATACCTATTCACTATAAAACCCTACAAAAATTTGGAGTAGATGATCTCTATCTTAACCCGATAAAAGCCATCTATGACAAATCAACAGCCCAAATCCAACTAAATGGTCAAAAACTAAAGTCTTTCATGCTAAAATCAGGAATAAGACAAATATGTACACTATCACCACTTCTGTTAAATATCATTCTGGAAATATGAGCCATAGCAATTAAATGAGATAAAGAAATATAAGGTATAAAGATGGGAAAAGAAGACATTAAGTAGTGATTATTGGATGATGACATGATATTCTATTTAAAAGACCCCAAAGATTGCTAGACTTAACTGTCAGATATAGCAGAGTAGCTAGATACAAGGCCAACACTCAAAGGTCAATGACCTTTTTGTACATGAATAACAGACTCATTGTGAAAGAAACTGGGGAAACAATTCTTCCCTCAGTGGCATCCAAGAAAGGAAATACCTAAGAAACCATTTAAAGTGGGAAGTTAAAGAGCTCTAATTTGAAAATTATAGCACTCTGAAAAAAAGAGATCAAAGAGGATATCAGAAAATGGAAAGACATCCGTTGTTCCTCAGTAGGAAGAATCAATGTAGTGAAAATAGCCATACTTCCAAAATTGTTATATATATTTAATGCAATTCCAATTGAAATGCCAATAGTGTATTTTACAGAATTAGAGAATATAATCCAAAAATTTGTCTGGCACCAGAAGAAATCTAGAATAGCAAAAGCAATTCTTGGCAACAACAACAACAAAAAACATGGCAGGGGTTATCACAATACCCAACTTGAAACTATACTACAAAGTCACTGTTATAAAAACATCATGGTACTGGCAAAAGTACATACCTGAAGATCAAGGGAACAGACTGGAA
Organism: Thryonomys swinderianus; assembly: GCA_004025085.1. Classification (NCBI taxonomy): domain Eukaryota; kingdom Metazoa; phylum Chordata; class Mammalia; order Rodentia; family Thryonomyidae; genus Thryonomys; species Thryonomys swinderianus. The sequence continues at coordinate 7,740 of PVIC010025200.1, forward strand.
GATGCAGAAGCAACTCCAGCACACTCAGGCATCTTGTCTTTGACAAAAGATCCAAATACTTTCATGGAAGAAAGAATGGTTCTGAAATAACTGTCTTTCCACTTGCTTAAAATTAAAACTATACTCATATCTCTTACCATGCACCAACTAAAATTTAAATGGATCAAAGATCTAAATATCATAACAGAAATACTAAATCTGCTGTCTCAAAGATATTGGTGTAAGCAAGAATTTAAGAATAAAATCCCAATTACACAGGAAATAATAATCACAAATAATCAAAAACTGGGAACTCATTAAGAAGCTTTAACATAGAGAAACCACCAAAAGAGCGAAAACATAACCTATGGTTTGAGAAAAAAACTTGCCCAATCTTCTTCAAAAAATAAAAATCTATTAATCAACATAATCAACTATCTAAAATACATAAGAACTCAAAAATAATCAGACCTCCTGTATTTAAACACCCAATCCAAAAAATGGGAATCTGAAATGTACACACATTTCTCTGATGAAGAAGAAATATCAAGTATATGTAATAAAATGTTCAACATTACTGTTACTTGAGAGATGTAAATTAAAACAAAGCAGAGATTCTTTCTTGCTCTAGAGAGAATGGCCATTATCAAGAATCAACCAGTAACAAAGCTGATGAGGCAGTGGGGAGAGAGGAACCCTTCTCCACCTTTGGTGGGAATGTAAACTGGTGCAACCACTGCAGGGATCTCTCAAAAGACTAAAACAGAGGTTGCATTTCACCCAGCTATTTCCTTTCTGAGTATCTTTCCAAAAGAGTTAAAAACATACCACAGGGATGTATATTCACTCATGTTTATAGTGGCACAGTTTGTAATAGCTAAATCTTGGAAACAGCCCAAATGCCCACTAGCTGCTGAATAGAAAAAGATGTGGCTCTTTATACAACAGAGCACTACTCTATCATAAAGAAGAGTAAGCTTGAGACATTCATAGACAAATAGGTGCACCTTGAGACCAGACTCTTAAGTGAAATGAATTGGTCACCCATGTTTAAATAGCACATTGCTTCTCTGGTGTGAAAACCAAAAATTGAAATAAGGAACAAAATGTAAAATAGATTTTGGGAAGTGGAAAGAAAATTTTAAATGAGAAGGGGAACAGGGGAGGGGGGAAGAAAAGCCAAGAAAGAGAATAGAAGGGAAAATTAGAAACAAAACTTTTGTAATTATGGAAAGAAAGAGGGACTGAAGGGAAGGGAGAGTGGGAAAGAAAGAAGAAGCAGGATGTATCATGCACAGGTACACATTCCCTATGCTGAATGTGATCATTGTGAACATCTACACATACCAATAAATGTTTTGCAGAAAAAGTTTACCTGCACAAAAAGAATGGAAACAAAGACAATAGAAGAAAAAAATAGAAACAAAGCATTTGTAAATAGTGAGGAGAAGAGGTATAGAAGGGAGGGGAAGGGAATGGGGAAAAAAGATGCAGGATATATTCGATATGGTACAAATTTTCTGTGATGAATGTTATCATTATGTGTACATAATATTTATTAATAAATGTTTCGCTTCAAAAATCCCTGAAGAAAACTGATGAAGATCTTCTGTCAAATTAATAAAAGCCAACTATGACAAAAACAGGCAACATCATGTTGAATGGGGGAAATCTGAAAGTATTTCTTCTAAAATCAAGAATAAGACAAGGTTGTCCATCCCCACTATTCTTGTTAAATATACTACTTGAAATTTTAGTCAGAGCAGTTAGGCAAGATAAAGAAATAAAAGGGGTGAAAATAAGAAAGGAAAAAGCCAATCATCCTTATTTGTTGGTAACATGACCTTTTAAATGGAGGAACTAAAAACTCCACCAGAAGACCTTCAACTCTGACAAATTCAACAAACTGTCAGGATACAAAGAAAAACATGCAAACTTAATAGCTTTCCTATATATCAATAATAAATGCATTAAAAAGAAATCGAGAAGACAATCCCATCTACAATAGCTTAAAAATAAAAACCCGTGAATCAACATAGCCAAGAACTTTTATAGGTCTATGATGAAAATTACATGCCACTGAAGAAAGAGATTAGAGGTCATTTAGATGTGTAGCTATTCTCATTTAAATAGCCATATTATCAAAAGCTGTGAGAGTTAGGGCAGAGTGCCATCTTGATTGACTTTGGAATCTACCCAGAATTGGTGAATCATATTTCTGGATGTGTCTGAGTGGCTCATGGAGTCGTGGCCTTGCTGTCTATGTCTGGTCCCTTACCTCTTCCTCTCTGGTACTATTCTCCCATTCTGCTTTCTGGCCACTGTAAATTAAGCATCTTTGCTCTGCCACATCCTTCCAGCATGTTTTTGCTTTGGAGCCATATGACAATGCAGAGAATCCCTGAAACTGTGAGGCCAAATTAGAACTTTCCTCCTTTACATTACAGCTGTAATGTATCGTGGTCAACAATGGGAAAGCTGATCTGTACAAAAGTAATCTACAGATTCAATGCAATTTCTATTAAATTCTAACAATAATCTTCACAGATCTAGAAAAGTAATCCTAAAATTCATATGGAAGAACAGAAAACCCAGAATATCAAAAGAAGGCCTAAGAAAAAAGAGCAATGGTAGAAACATCATAAATAGCTGATTTGAAATTATACTATAAAATACAATTTAAAAAACAGTATTGGTACAAAAACATATATGTGGATCCGTGGAATAGAACAAAAGAAAACTGATATGGAAGAATACTCTGTCAAACTGATAAAACATGTATTATCCAAAGAAAGAAATTGAAAAAAACATAAGCGCCTCAGCCATCTGATTTCTGACAAAGGGAGTCAAAAGCACACTGGAGAAAAGACAGCCTGTAACAGTGCTGAGTAAATAGGATGTCTATATTCAGAAGATTGAAAACAGATCCTCATTTCTCTTCCTGCTTTAGAATCCAAACAAAGACATAAAAATGAGACCAGAAACTTGTATTAAAAAAAAAAAACACCTAGGAGAAACATTTGAAGCTATAGGCACAGGCAAAGAACTTCCTGAACAGGAACCCAATAGCACTGGAAATAATAGCAAGAATCAGAAAATGGGAATATATCAAACCTTAGAAAAGCTTTTTCACAACACAGGAGACAATCAACATAGAGAAAAGATAACTGATATAATGGAAGAAAATCCTTTTGTTAGTATTTCTCTGACATAAAGTCCATATGAAGAGTACATAAACAACTCAAACTTTAACAGCAAAAAATAATCAATAATTGGGCAAATGAATTAAATGAAGAGTTCTAAAAAGAAGACATACAAATGATCAATCAATATATTGAAAAAAGGTTCAACATTTTTGCCTTTAGGGAAAAGCAAATCAAAATTGCACTGAGATTTTTATCTCACTGCAGTTCAAATGGCTACCAACAATACAGAAAACAAGGAATGCTGATGAAGATAAGGGAAAAAAGAAACCCTCCTTCAATGTTGGTTGTGTTATAGATAGGTAAACTAGCTAGACATCTTGCAGGCAGTAGACAGGGCCGGCCCTTGAAAAGCCACCAGGAAAAGACCTTCACTGAAAGTGAGCATTATTGAAGGAGAAAACTACCCCACCCATGTAGGATAGACAGCAGTGATTGATATTCTAAGTAAGCTCCAGTTTCTTGGGGTGGAGGGCCAGGACCTTGAACCACCCCTCCTGAAAAAAAGTATAGACTAAAAATCCTTGTATGCTTCTTTGTGACCTGATTTCTCATTGGATTCCCATTTAATCAGTATTACCTGAGCAACTATATTTATTGTAATCTTATTGGTTTTATGAGTTTACCAAAACAAATCTCATTGTTTTGTATCACTAATATGCACCATTAAAAAACAATATTCTACATGAAAGTAACAATTCACGAAAAAGCCATGTATCATATGATTGTATTTTGATACAATGGCCAGAAGTGGCCCATGTGAAAGGAAAATAAATTAGTGCTTGACTGGGGAAGACACAAATGGCCAAAAAGAAAAGTGAATGCTCACGTGTATGGTGTCCTTTGGGGGATGACAATATTAGAAAATGATGTACCCCCCAAGGTTTACATGTTGGAAACTTAATCTCTAATGTGGCAATGTCAAGAAGTAGTATCTAACAGAAAATATATAAGTCATTAGGATAGTATCTTTTAAAATTTTTATCTTTATTGGTACATTGTATATATACATCATATTATGATCACACTTGATATTGGGAATTTGTACCAGTATATGACATAATTTAATTCTCATTTTTTCCTGTTCCCCTACCCACCCTACAATCCCCACCCCCTAAATAAGTTTTGTTTTCCTTTTTTGTTACCATCACATTTTTTTCTATATCCCTCATTACTCATACCTTCACCACATTTGCCTTTGAATATTTCCTATAGGTCATCAGGGTAGAAATGATTAATGTCATCATAAAATGTACTTGATTTGTTCTTTCTTACTTCTACTGCCCACCACATACGGACACAACAGGAAAGCCCTTGGCACCTGTCTGTCAGTCCTTGGATCTTACACTCCTCGCCCACCAAGCTATAAGAAATAAATTGCTGGATTACATAAATTAACAACTGAGTTGCAGTAGTAGGAAACAGACTAGAATATTTTGTATGGTAATATGACTCTGCATATGTACCATAATCCATAAAATTATACAACTAAAAACAAAAATATTATAGCAGCCAGTTATATAATTGTCATTCAAAAAACAAAATTTCCATGACTTGATCTACAATGATGTCTAAGGTGTGCTATAAAATAGGGTACAGGCCTATGACTAACAAAGGCCTGCTGTGTTGTTCCACTTTTGTTTAAAATTGTTGCAATACTAATATATATGTGGATTTTTCACAAACTTTTCATTGGGGGAAATGAAATAACTCCCTACATCCATTTCTAGTATTTTAACACAGGGATATATAAATTTTATATTTTTAAAATAATAAGTATGATAAATATATATTGAAAAAGAAAGAAAAGTGAAAGAATAGATGCCAGGACTGAGGAAGTCTGCCTTTGAGGTCGCACAGTAGTGCACACCTGTATTCCCAGCTACCCAGGAAGCTGAAGCAAAAGGATTACAAGTTTAAGGCAAGCCTGGGAAATTCAGTAAAACCTTTTGTTAAAAAATAAACAAATATAAATGACTGAGGAGGCAGCTCAGTGGTAGAAAACTTGCCCAGCATGCAAGAACAGGATTCAATCCTTGCTACTGAACTTAAAAAAAAAAAAAAGACAGAGAGAGAGAGAGAGAGAGAGAGTTGTCTGGAAATTAACTTCAGGGAAAATGGCAGAATATAAACAAGAAATCCCTCTCTCCAACTGGAAAACATTTATACTAACAAAGATTTGAAGTTACTGTTTCAAAAATAGAAACTAGCGTGTGTCTGAAAACATGGGGTTTCCAAGGGAGAGCTTGCGTGGTCATTTACAGTTCAAACTACTTGGACCATCAGCATGGTAGATGCTACCAACGTCCCTTACCCCACCCTGCCCAGGCCACAGGGAAATAGCATTAGAGTGGAACTCAGAATTTCTGGAGCAGCTTCCTTGTGCTAATACATGCAATAAGAACCAAGTTTTCTAAATGTTGAGGTTTCCTGCTCTCGTTGCAGATTATACTCTGATTGATGACATGCTGGTATGGAAGCTAGCCAGGAATACTTTTTTTAATTGAATTCTTTATTGATACCTTTTATATATAGCTCACAATCACACTCAATATTGGGGAATTTGTACCAGTATATGATATGAGTTAATTCTCATTTTTGCCCATATCCCTACCCACCCCACAACCCCCCACCCCCTATATACATGCTATTTCTTTTTCTTTTCAAATCATATTTACCCTGTCCCCTCATTACTTTCCCCTATCACATTCCCTTTGAATATTTCCTATTTCACAAAATCTATCATACATTCTAGAACTCATGTCCACCTACAGGTTCTCATACCAGAGAAAAGATATGGTATTTACATGTTTGTGATCTATTTATTTCACTTATTAGTGTGTCCTCAAGGTGTGTCCATTTGCATATAAATGACTAAGACTTGTCGTTCTTTATGGCAGAGCAATGCTCCATTTTATTAAAAGAAAAACACATTTTCTTTATCCAGTCTCCAGTTGATGGGCATCAGGGTTATTTCCAAGATTGGGCTATCACAAACTGACCTGCTATGAACATGGGCACACATGTCTTTATGATATGACACCAGGAATATTTTAAACCACACTTGCTGAAGCCTTTTTCAAGACCTATGGTTATCCAGAGGAAGATGTAGCAATTGAGAAGGTTCAACCCAACAATGGAGAAACTATTTTTCACACAAAGAGAGTAAAAAAGAGTCCTGAGAACCAGCAAACAAGTGAAAAAAAAAAGAATGGAAATCAGTAAGAGCAATGCAGAGAAGGACATGGAGAACCAATTCGTAACTTTAACCTTAGTTTTTAGCTTGGAGGCCACAAGCACGATAGGTGGCCACTTCAAGCAACACCAGATATTATAAGCTTGCTGGTCCTTCTGTCAGCGGGGGAAGCCATGGTCTGTACAAGCTGTTATTCCAGCTAGGAAAATAGGTCTGAAAGTGACTCTACCTCCACAACCACCTGGCAATGGAATGGGAAAACTCTCAGAGGGCTTTATCCAGAAACCATCTTCAGAGGAGTCCTATGATGAGGCACTAACTCCCTCTGGCAATAGAAGACATAAAACAATCTGGGTTTCCAGCGAACAACTTGCTGCACTGGCTATCCAAAAGAAGGTCACAGGAGTTTGTCTTTGCTGAGAGGAGTGTAGAACACGCAGGATCTCACTGGAACATTTTAGCAGCAGGAAGCACAGGCTGTGACAGAGGGGAGTGAAGACCGCAGATGGCGGCCCCTCAGTAAAGAGAAAGGAACGCAGTGTTCTAGAGAACAATGCGCATTTGAGAGGGCTAATTACAGAGTGCTCTGTCCTCTTGGCCACTTCTCCAGTGCAGATCTTAGTGGCATAATTGTTCCCCCACCTCTGCGACATCTCAGAATTTATAGCCATGTTGCCATTTGGCCACTTGCCATGTCCCACAGGTGCACTGTATAAATGTGTCTAGGATGAGGATTGTGCCCCACTGGGACAGCTTACAGCTACCGAGGAACAGAACTTAAAATCCCTCTGTACAAAGACACATGCACTAAAGTAAAGTACTCTCCATAAAGGTACAGGTACTGAAAAGGACTGTGTTCTAAACACAAAAGATGCCACTGGCCATGCAGGGTGAGGATTTCAGGATCGGCTAAACACTTGCCCTGCATGGTCCTGAAGCTACCAAGCCCACCACAGTGAAAAGGGTTCCTGTCATCCCCGTGGTCATTTACCATGCTGATAGGCATCCAACAGAGGAGGTGGAATGGGTGGGCACCTTTCCTTCATGCTTCAGACACAAATGGGTTGGAGACAAGAGCCCCTGGTCACTGCTCAGTGGACAGCCATGACCCTGGGGTCACACACAAAAGCTGCCCCAGGAGCTATGTAATCAATACCATCTCACTTCTCCAGTGAGAAATAATGTGTCCCACACAGGAAACTGCCCTAACCAGTTTGTCACAAACTGAGAGGAAGTAAACAAAATTGATTCTGAATATTAAAGCCATATACTTTAAACATAATGATTCTCTAGATAAAATTTTTAGTTTCTGGTTGTTTTATTTATCTATATTTCATATCTTTTCCTACATCGATTTTATGTCCAATAATCCATACCTTTTCAATTCTTTTTTCTTACATTTTTCATGTTGTTCTATTCTTCCTCTTTCTCCTTTAATTGGGCTTTTTCTTACTCCTCATTTTCTTCTTTTCCCCATTTTTCCTAGTTTTCTTATACCTTTCCTCTTATTTGCTTCTCTTTTTCTCTCTGGCTATTTCCCTGTTATTTTATATTTCATTATGAATTTATTTTGTTAGGCTTTATTTTATTAATCCTTAATAAAAAATTAATAAAATCCTTAAATATAAAATCCTTAATATAAAAAGATATTAATGAAATCCTTAATTAAAAATCCTTTATTTTATTAATCCTTAATATTTTAGTGCATTGTATATTATATTTGTTCCTTCTTGTTATTGGTTCCGTGGTCATGGATTTTTAAAAAATTTTTTGAATTGTTACATTGGGTTTGTTTATAAGTGGGGATCACCATTTCCCTCTGAACAGTGTTTGGGATTAAGCTGAGGTAAAATAGGAGAAATAAAAGATAAGTAGAAGAGAGACAAGAAAATCCTAATCAAAACTTATACTTTTAGCCGGGGATTTAGCTCAAGTGGTACCGCACCAACCTTGGACGCACAAGGGCCTGAGTTCAATCCCCAGTACCGCAAAAAAAAAAAAAAAAAAAAAAAAAAAAAAAATTGTACTCTTAAGAAGACTGTAAATTCCTGCACCCAGTCAAAATTATCCAGGGCAAGTTCCATAACCTTCCTACAAATTCCTCAGGAATACTGAAGTCCGTATATTGGCTTAATTGACAAAATAAAGAATAGGAATAGGTTGTGGGAACCCAGAAAACGCTTAAATACTGGCTTCATACCTACAATATGGCCCATTTTTCTTCCTTCTACAGGGTGGGCCATTGTTACCAAGGGTTTCCACTTCCGGAGTGGAAAGTCTTTCCAGTTCCCACTAATCGCAGACCAAAAATAATTTTTAAAGCCAGGAGGAAAATAAATAGCAAAATCCAAGCAGAACTTACCTCAGCCCTAGAAAACAGAATGACACAGTAAGGCATATTTTCAAGAGAATTCTGCCCACGAAGGGCCACACATAAAAGCTTAAGAGAATGCCATCCAAATTGATACATAAATCTTAGGGTCAGGGGTGTAGCTCAGTGGTTCTGGTACCTTTTTCTCAAGCACAAGTTCAAACCCTGAGAAAAATACCTCCACAGTAAAAATAGCATACTACTGGAAAAACTGAAGAAGACACCACAGGATAAAGGGACACTCCCTTCAATATTCATGGATTGGCAGAACTAATATTGCTAAATGGCTGTATTACCACATGTGCTATACAGATTCAATGTAATCCATAGCAAAATATCCATCTTCATAGAACCAGAGAAACAAAGCTAAAATTCACATGGAATGAGAAAATACTCAGAAGTAATCCTCAACCAAAATAAAAATGCTAGAGCATTTTTAATGCCCAAATTCAAAATATACTACAAATTCATAGTAATAAGAACAGCATGATCTCATCACAAAAAATAAACATAGAATAATGGAATACAATAGAGGACACAAAAACATTCAGTCACAATCATCTGATTTTTGACACAAACCAAAATCACATGTCAAAAAGGCAATGTCACTTGGTGTGCAAATGTGATGAGGGGAAGGAATAAATATAATACAGAAAGAAAATAAAAGACCATGTATAAAGGGGGTGAGGAGGTGGGGGTGGGTAGGGATATGGGTAAAAATGAGAATTAACTTTTGTCATATACTGGTACAAATTCCCCAATGTTATACGTGATGTTCAGATGTATATAAATTGTACCAATAAAGAATTCAATTATTTAAAAAGGCAATTTCTTTTCAAATGGTGCTAAAAAAGTGAATCTCCGGGGCCGGAGATTTAGCTCGGTGGTCCGTGCGCCTGCCTCACAAGCGCAAGGTCCTGAGTTCGATCCCGATAACCACATGCAATGCTGGGCGTGGTGACTCATGCCTGTAATTCCAGAACTCAGGAGACAGAGGCAGGAGGATTGCTGAGTTTGAGGCTTGCTTGGGATACATAGTGAGCTCAGGGCCAGCCTGAACTACAAAGCGAGACCCTGTCTCAAAAAAAAAAAAAAAAGTGAATCTCCATATGTAGAAGACTAAAACTATCCCTCTATATCACATCTCATATAAAAAAATCATGGATGTATAAATACTGTATCATTTCTCTGGTATGAGAAACTGAAGATATAAATGAGTTCTAAAATGTATGATAGGTATTTTGAAATAAGAAAACATTCAAAGGGAAAAAGGAAAAGGAGGGGCAGTGGTAAGTAAAGAAAAGAAAAGGTTGATGGTAAAAAAACAAAGCTTCTTTCATTTATAAAAATGATCACAAATCAAACAAAATTACATTGGAGAACAGAAAAATGTAAAATCATTTGAGAGGTTCTAACATAGGTTTGAGCAATAAAAGAACCAGCAAACCTGAAAAAAGCACATTTGATATTATAAATCTAAGAAACAGAAAGAAAATAAATGACGTGAAGTTAACAGAGCCTAAGAAATCTCTGGGACTCTACCAAGGAGATATGCATATGTTCTGTGAAAATTCAGTGGTTCCAGCGCCTGCCTCACAAGTGCAAGGCCCTGTAGTTAGATCCTGGTAACCACATACAATGCTGGGTGTGGTGGCTCACACCCACCAGCAATCAATACCACATACCACACAGTGCTGGGCATGGTGGCTCACGCCTGTAATCCCAGCACTTGGGAGGCAGAGGCAGGAGGATTGCTGAGTTCCAGCCTTGCCTGGGCTACATAGTGAGCTGAGGGCCAGCCTGAACTACAAAGTGAGACCCTGTCTCAAAATAAAAAAGTACATGTAGTTATAAAAATAACTAAAATGAATACTCAGTAATACATCTAATCTTTGATGAAATTCTTATACAATAAAAACTACAAAGAATTCTGAGGGAAGTTAATGAACAAGTAAATAAGTAGTCATACATGTTTGTGGACAGGAAGACTTATCATCGTTAAGACGAAAATACTATCCAAAGTAATTTATACATTCAGTGCAATCTCTATGAAAATATGAAGAATGCTTTTTGAAGAAATAGAAAATCTGACCTTCAAAGTCACACAAATTTTCAAGGAGTCCTGAATAACCAATAAAATGTTGAAAGATAACAGAGATGGAAGACTCATGGTTTCTGACTAGTAAATTTTATACTAAGATGAAGTAGTTAAAACATTTTGTATAACATCCAGAACAGGCATATAGGCCAATGGACCATAAAGACCAGAAATAAACCAACATATTTACAACCAGTTAGTTTTAAACAAAGGTGCCAAGAGCAGTAAATAGGGAAAAGTTAGTCTTCTCAACAAATAAGAAAACACAATATCCACATGCAAAAACTAAATAAATAAATTGGACATTCTACTATATTCAAACAACTCAAAATTTATCAGAGAATTCAATTAAAGAGATAAAACTAAATACTAGATGAAGAAAACACTGGAGAAATCTTCCAAGATATTGGTTTTGGTAATGGATCTAACAGGAAAACCACAAGCAAGGAAAAAAATATGTAAATTAAAACATTTATCCACAAACACATACTATAAGCAGAATGAAAATTTACTGAATAGGACTTATTTGTATCATATATTTGTTAAGGGCTCAACACCTGTAATATAGAAAATAAAAATTCACTATTGACAACAAAAGTTTATTAAAAATACAGAACTTAGTTCTCAAAAGGTATAAAAATCATCTATAGTAAATGAAAAGAAGTTCAACATAACTAATAATCAGGAAAACAAAAATCAAAACTGCAATGATATATCACTTTGCTTACCCTTTTCCATGAATAAAACAACTGAAAATAAGTATGGGTGCAAATGTGGAGAAATTTTAATTCTCCTTCATTTCTGGCAGGATGATAAAATGATGTAACTACTGTGAAAAGATTTTCTCAAACGGTTAAGCAACAAATTATCATAAAATCCCACAATTCCACTCCTAGCTACATATCCAAAAGAACTGAAAACAGATATTTTGACAGATATTTGTTCATAAATGCTTATAATAGCCAAAGATGGAAACAATCTAAGTATCTATTGACAGAACAATAGCATCTTATTAAAAAGCTTCTGCAGTGCAAGAGAAACCACCAACAGAGCAAAAAGACAACCTACAATGTGGGGAAAAATTTTACTAGCTGTTCCTTAGACAAAGGACTACTATCTAGAATATATAAAGAACTTAAAAATCCAGATTCCTCAAATTTAAAGACTCAGTTCATAAATGGACATCTGAAATGAATAGATATTTCATGAAGAAGTGAAAGCAGCAAAGAAACATGAAAAAATATTCAATATTACTGGTCATTCAAGAGATGCAAAAGAAAACAACACTGACATTCCATATCACTAAACAAACTCCCATCCAAGTACTAACAAGGCCTGACCCTGCTTAGTGTCCAAGATCAGAAGAGATCAAGTGCATTCATAGTATGGCCATAGACTCACTAAATAAACTTATATATATAAAGAGTGGGGGATTGTAGTGTGGGTAGGGAAAATGGGAAAAAATGAAAAATAAGTCGTGTCATATACTGGTACAAATCCTCAATGTTGAGTCTTATTATGGTGTATTCATAAAATGTACCTATATCACAATTTTTAAAAATGGCTATCAAGAAATTAACCAATAATTAATGCTGGTGAGGCTGTGGGGAGAAAGGAACTCTGAATCTATCTGACATGTTTCTGCCTCCTCTATTCTGTTCACTTGATCCACATGTCTGTTATTTCACTAATACCATACTGTTTTTATACCTATAGCTTTGTAATGTAACTTGAAGTCCAATATGATGATGCTTCCAGCTTTGCTCTTGTTGTCCAGGATTCGTTCTAATTAATCTGTATCTTTTCTGGTTTAATATGACAAAAGTAGTTCTGCCTACCTATAAATAGGGGGTAGCTTCCCATGTTCTTATTATTTTTTATTTTATGAAAAAATAAAATTTCACTTCTGGTATTTCCTTCAACCTCCTTTTTCAGAGTATGCAGGGGTTTTTTGCAGAAGTTTTTCACTTCCTTGCATAGGTTAATTTCAAAATATTTAATTTTTTATTAAAAATATGAATACAAAACACTTAATGTTCTGGAAGATAAAATGGATAAAACAGCCGGGCCTGGTGGCTCACGCCTGTAATCCCAGCACTCGGGAGGCAGAGACAGGAGGATTGCTGAGTTCAAGGCTTGCCTGGGTTCCATAGTGAGCTCAGGGCTAGACTGAACTACAAAGCGAGACCCTGTCTCAAAAAAAAAAAAATGGATAAAACACAGACATAGGTGTGTCTAAGTATTATCTGAAGAGAAACTCAATTACATAGGAAATAATGTCAAGAATGAACACAAAGGATCACACCACATTTAAAAGCTTCTTCACAGCAAAGGAAACAACCAGCAGAGTGAAAAGACACATACAGGATGCAAATGAATTTTGACAGCTCTTCCTTAAACAGAGGACTAATATCTAGGACACATAAAGAACTCAAAGAGTAGACTCCTCAAAATAAAAAAAAAAACCTAATGAGGAAGATGAACAAGTTAAATCATTAGACGTTTCACAGAAGTACAAATCGTACATACATACATGAAAAAATGTTCAATATTGCTGTCTGTTTTAGTTACTTTTCCTCATTGCTGAGATAAATTACTGAAAGCACAAAGTTAAAGAAATAAAGGTTTATTTTGGCTCACACAGATGTTTCTGTCCATAATCAGCTGGCTCCAAGGCAGGAGGGCAACACAGAGCAGCCAGGCAGAAGACAGCAAAAGATAAGAGGCAGCGGCAGCAGCAACAAGCAGCAAGCAACCTTCTTTCTGTCCCTAATATTTTGCTGGGTAGAACTCACACCCAGAGTGGGGCAGCATGGTGCAATCCTAGCATTGCACCATGAAACAATCCCTGCATCACATTCTGATCCAAGCATCACACAGCCTAGATCCAGCTTCCTCCAAAAACCTAACCTCTCTGAACTACCAAGCAACACCTATCTCAAAAAAAAAAAAAAAAAAAAAAGAAACCTCAACTCTGACCACATGAAACTTTGGGGAACATCTAGACACAAGCTGTAACACTGGCCATTATAGTAATGCAAATTAAAACATGCTGAGATTCCACCTTACTCCAAAATGAATTGTCATCATCAAGAAATCAAATAGTATCAAATGCTAGAGAGGCTATGGGGGGGGTGCCTCTGTATTGTTGCTGGGAATATAAATTAGTACAAACATTAAAGAAATCTGTATGAAGACTCCTCAAACTAAAAAGAGAAATTCCATTCAACCTAGTTATTCTCCATCTAGGTATCTTCCTAAAAGAATTTAAAACATCATACTACAGTGAGACAAGCAAAACATGTTTAAACAAATACAATTTCTACAGCTAATTTGGGAACAACTTAAATATTCACTAGCAGATGATTAAAAGAATCATATCATAATGACACATGTGCACCCATGCTCATAGCAGCTCAGTTTGTAATAGCTCAATCTTGGAAACAACCCAAATGCCCATCAACTGGAGACTGGATAAAGAAGGTGTGATTTTTCTATAAAATGGAGTATTACTCTGCCTTAAAGAATAAGTTTGAGTCATTTATACTCAAATGGATGTAGTTCAGAACATACTCATAAGTGAAATAAATAGGTCACAGATGTGTAAATATTGGAACTATTCTCTGGTATGAGAAACTGAAAATGTTAATAAAGTTCTAGAATGTATGATGGATATTGTGAAATAGAAAATACGCAAAGGGAAATATGGTGGAGGGGTGGGTAATGAGGGGTAAAGAAAAAATGTGATGGTAAAAAAAAAGGAAAACAAAGCTTATGTATTTAGGGTGGGTAGGGGAATACGAAAAATAACAATTAAATTGTGTCATACACTGGTACAAATTCCCAGTATTGAGTGTGATCACAATGTGCATATACTATGTATTAATAAAGATAATTTTTAAAAGAAAATGTGGTATTTATACTGTTCTGCCATAAAAAAGAATAAACTTGAATTTTTTTGCTGTTTTTTTTTTTTCAGTTTTTTGAGACAGGGTTTTGCTTTGTAGTTCAGACTGGCCCTGAACTCACTACACTATGTAGCCCAAGGTATCCTCAAACTTAAGGCAATCCTCCTGCCTCTGTTTCCTGAGTAATGGTATTGCAGGCATGAGCCACCACTCATGGCTAACTTGAATTATTTTTTAGGATGATAGATATATCTTGAGATCATAATGTTACATGAAATTAACCAAACATATGATTAAATATTGATGGTCACTCTCATATGAGAATCCAAAATATAAATGAAGAGCAAAATGAAAGATAGATAATAGAAAAATAGGGAGATCTTTTGCAAAAGGAAAAGGGACCAAGAGATGGAGGAGAGGAAGGGGCAAGAGGAATAAAATGAAAAAAAACAAAGATGTGTTATACACATGTACCAACCCCCATCAATGTAGTGCAAAGATGTACTATTAAAAAATTAAAATTGAAAGAAAACAAATGGTTAATTTTCACTAGAGAATTTACTGTTTGCCCTTTCTTTCTTAAACATATTAGGTGGCACTGATGCATTATGACATGTGTCCAAAAATCCTAAAAGACTTTTGAAACCTATATCTAGATTCCCAGCTTATACTTTGTCCAAGTCTATCTAGCTATCAAAATATTTTATTTCTTCTTTCCATGTACTACTATGAAATTAACATCTGCAAAATACTTGAAAGTATAATGGTTAAGAATATTTACACAGTTCTGCATCCTGGACCCTTATTAATTATTCATATTCTTAGTATATAATTAGCTAAAAACAATAAACTTAATTGTACTTAGTTGTTTTTCTTTGGTTGCGACAGTGCAGCCATATTGAATACAGTCCTGGGAAGCAAAGTAAAAACCTCAATTTCCTAGTTACTATTAAGGCAGTCAAATAAGGGCTTGATCCGCAATTACCAAAGTGTATGACTCCAGCAAAGAAAGGATGAATTTGTACAGTTTTGCTGAAATATTATACTCGGGAATTCCTCATACAGATCTGATACAAACTCTTTTCCCCACCATATACTACTGAACACTTTGCACTATATTTTTAAGCACAAAATGCTTTATGGGCTTGACTTAATTAAATTACAATCAGAATCCCCATAGATTTCCTAGAAACCCAGAACACAAGAGCTACTTAACCTCCCATTTCTCATTAAGGAGAAACAGATAAACTCTACTGCTTACATTACTGGTCAGCCTCCCCCAGAATTTTATCCTTTCCTTCAGTTTCATGGTGAAGGGGAAGTTCCAGACTGGCTGGGTCAAGTGCACCGCAAGTACATCTCATAGCACCCTGCGACAGCCCGTAAGGAAGATGGAGATTGAGCACGCTCTCTCCCGTGCGTAGAGACTTACCTAGAGCTGGCGGGGTGACTCCTGCTCCTCCTTGGTCGTGACTCCTTCGCTCATCCAAGAGCTAACCACGTTAAGTACTCATCCTTGTTCCCCCTAGGGTCAAGGGTGGGGAAGGCTAGCAGGCTGGCTCCCACCAGTGTCACAAGGCTGCAGGAGCCACAGGTGATGGCAGTAGAGTCCTGCTTTTTCCCAGGCCCTCAGGCTATTGGGTTGTGCCACGTGGTTCACCACACCAGGAATCCCTTGAGAACCTCCCCACACACCCAGAGCCAATTTAGAAGATAACATCACAACAAGGTTTCAGCTGAGCTGTATTATCTGACCAATCAGAGCTAACTACTTTGTACCCACACCCTCTCGCTGTTCCCTATGTAAGTATATGTAATCCTCAACAAACTTCCTCGGAGTCTGCATGTGACTGTGCGCCTCGCCTTCTCGATCACTGCCTCTGAACCCTGCTCAGCGGTGATCGTCCCAGACGACAACATCATGGCACTTGTGGCAGTAGTCTGAAATAAAGTTCAAATCCCACCATGATAAATTAACTATAGAGTCTATGTGTGTTGATCTCTTCTATTTTAAGCCATTTAATAGTTATAAAGCAAACATGAAAATGGGGCCTTATTTTTAAAAGATCAACAACGGGTTGTTTTAATTGAATTCTCTATTGCTACATTTTATATACAGCTCACAATCACACACAACACTGGGGAATTTGTACCAGTGTGTGACACAGGTCAATTCTCATTTTTACCCACATTCCTACCTACCCACACCCCCCCCCACCCCTATATACATGCTCTTTCATTTTTTTCTGAATCATATTTATTCCTTTCCCTCATTATGTACCCACACCAAATCCCTTTTTGATATTTCCCATTCTACAAAAACTATCATACATTCTAATAACAGGATTTTTATAGCAGTTTCACAAGCAAAATCTAAAATCATTCAATTGATATTCACATTTGAACTTCTTAGGAACCTTTCTATTATGTCTATAAAAATCTGAAATAGTAATACATCACACATTTTACAAAAATGTACATTACTTAGGACTGTAGAAAGTCTAGGTATTATCTTGTTATTCCTTGCAGTGGGGCACAATTTCTTAGCATAACCACTTTAATCTCTGTTTGTAACATCCCTGAAGTGATATTTATCTTTACACTGTTAAATTTCTAGAAAGTAGGACTTGCCAGCCCACAGAGAAATTGTCAGCCCTCTATGGGAATTTGCTCTTGCACTGAGAGTGGTCTTGATTTTAAAAAATCTTGACATGGGGCCAGAGGGTTAGCTCAGTGGTTCCGGCGCCTGCCTTGCAAGCACAAGGTCCTGAGTTTGATCCCCGGTAACCACATAGAATGCTGGGCGTGGAGACACGCCCACCAACAATCAACACCGCATACCACAATGCCGGACGTGGTGGCTCACGCCTGTAATCCCAGCACTCGGGAGGCAGAGACAGGAGGATTGCTGAGTTCGCGGCGGCTTGCCTGGGCACCATAGTGAGCTCAGGGCCAGCCT
>PVIC010025201.1:0-25486 GCA_004025085.1 Thryonomys swinderianus
TTTTTTTTTTTTTTTTTTTGAGACAGGGTCTCACTTTGTAGTTCAGGCTGGCTCTGAGCTCACTATGTACCCCAGGCAAGCCTTGAACTCAGCAATCCTCCTTTCCCTGCCTCCCTAGTGCTGAGATAACAGGCGTGAGCCACCACACCCGGCACTGTGGTATGTGGTATTGATGGCTGCTGGGCGTGAGTCTCCACGCCCAGCATTGTATGTGGTTATCGGGGATTGAACTCAGGACCTTGCGCTTGCGAGGCAGGCACCGGAACCACTGAGCTAACCCTCTGGCCCTGTACTGTTTTTTTAATTGCTGATCAAAATTACTAAATTGAAACATAAATAATGGAACATACAGCAATTTTTTTAAACAGTTGACTAATTAAGGCTAAGGGTTTGCTTCGGTGGTTCCAGTGTCTGCCTGGGAAGTGCAAGGTCCTGAGTTTGATCCCTGGTAAGCACATATCACAGTGCCAGGCATGGTGGCTCATTCCTGTAATCCCAGCACTCTGGAGGCAGAGGCTAGGAGGATTGAGTTCTAGGACAGTGTGAACTACAAAGCAAGACCCTGTCTCAGGAAAAAGAATAAAAATTGACTAATTCAGAGTAGGTTCCTTGCAAGCATGTGCAACCAGGGTGCCCTTGGGTTGTGCATTCCTGGCTTGCCTGGGCTGCTTTGAAGAGGAGTTATTCAGGGCTGCATATAAACTGTGTAATATAATTGGTATGTCAAGCATGGTGGTGCACACCTGTAATCGTAGCACTCAGGATGCTGAGGCAGTTGGATCACCTTGAGTTCAAGGTCAGGGTGAGCCACATAGTAAGTTCAAGCCCAGCCTTGACTATAGGATGAGATCCTGTATCAACAAACCAAAATGATGATGATGATGATGTAGCTATGTATATAAGTAACAAAACTTCTGTAACTTATTATACTTTATTATAACACAGGGATGTCCAGTCCGTAGCCTCAGGTTGAACATACCTTGGTGCTTAATATTCCTTTTACTTTGCCTCAAGGTTTTTATCAGTACATAATTGCTTTAAATCAGCTAGCAGCCTTTCTAATTTGTGTGTTGTTTTCTTGGCTGTTTGGGAGATCCTTCACAAATTAAGATTACTTTAATAGCCACATACAACAATGCTGGGCGTGGTGACTGATGCCCACCAGCCATCAGTACCACCACAGTGCCAGGCGTGGTGGCTCACACCTGTAATCCTAGCACTGGGGAGGCAGAGGCGGGAGGATTGCTGAGTCCGAGGCTTGCCTGGGCTGCATATTGAGCTCAGAGCCAGCCTGAACTACAAAGCGAGACCCTGTCTCAAAAAAAAAAAAAATTACTTCATTCATCCATTGTGTTTTGTCAATCCTGCATCAGGTACAATATGCTAATGGAAAAGTGGCCTATGCCACTCCCATTTTTCCAGTTGTCTGGCAGAGCGCATGTGGACTTTGTGCTATATCCATTCAAGAGTATACTTGGTCTTTGTTGGCATGTGGTCTTATTTCTTAGTTATTTGATAATTTGCCAAAGCTCATATCATTATGTAGTTGTACTTAATTTCTTTTTTAGGAAACTTAACAATATAATTGAAATATTCCTCTTATGCAACAGTAAATTGAATAACTGTGCAATCTTTATCTTTTTCTTTTTTTTGAGACAGGACCTCACTTTGTAGTTCAGGCTGGCCCTGAGCTCACTATGTAGCCCAGGCAAGCTTTGAACTCACAGCAGTCCTCCTGCCTCTGTGTCCTAGGTGCTGGGATTACAGGCATGAGTCATCACGCCCAGCACTGAGGTGTGTGGTTATACTGGGGCTTAAAATCTGGGATTGAACGCAGGATCAAACTCGGGATTTTGTGCCTAGCAGGCAGACGATAGAACCACTGAACTAAATCCCCGGCCCTTGTTCAGGCATTCTTATATTGTCTCCCTTGTTGTATAAAAGCAAAAGTTTGAGTATCTAACGAATGGAATTTGTCTTGTGTTTAATCTTTTTGCTAAGAATGATCCACATGTTGCACATATTCAGAAGCTGGAATTGGGTGCTTCAGACATCTTTCTATTAAATTTGTTAATTTGGTTTGCTACCAACAAATCTTTGTTTTGTATTAATAGGGCTTTGAGATTGACTATTCCAAATGTTTTTCTTTGTTTTGCAATCATGCAGGCCCTGGCCTATTTTGAACAGTTGAAAATTTCCCCAGATGCTTGGCAGGTGTGTGCAGAAGCTCTAGCCCAGAGGACATACAGGTAACTAAAACAAATTTAAATGACATCTAAAAGAATTTAAATTTTTCTGTGAATATAGCAGGACTTTTAAATTAACTTGTGTTTGCCCAGCATTTGGGAGGCTGAGGCAGTAGGATTGCCACAAGTTTGAAGCCAGCCTGGGCTACATATGAGTTCAAGGCCAGCCTGAACAACATAGTATGAGCCTGTCTCAAAAAAAGGAAAATAAAATTTACCTGCATTTGGAAGAGCATTGCCATAAAAGCATTTTGTGACTTGTCCTTTACCTTAATATGTAGTCATTTATTAGAGAATTGAGAAAAATAGTGTATCATTAGTTGGGCCATTCCAACATTGACTTTTCAGTAAAACTAACCTTTGCTGTTATGTATATAGGTATGGAAACATTCAGTTACTGTTCTTTTGATGTGGGACCAATGTACTGTCACTAGCATACACATCCTTCATTCTTGCTGATCACATCCATAATCTTCCTCTACAGTTCCCAGTATGATTGTCTCATGGAGTGAAGAACAGTAAAAGAAGATTTGTAGATATTTGCTGTCAAGTCTGATTACATCAAATCTGAACAAGGCCTTTCCCCCTGCGATGTGACTTTCTATGAAACCATTCTAAAGAAATCAGTTTAATTCTTCAGGAACTGAAACTCTAGTTTCATCAGTTTATATAGTATCTTTTTAAAAATAAAACCAGGATGGATGGCTGGGCATGGTGTCTCACTCCTGTAATCCCAGCACTCAAGAGGCAGAGGCAGGAGGATTGCTGAGTTCGAGGCTTGCCTGGGCTACATAGTGAGCTCAGGGCCAGCCTGAACTACAAAGCGAGACCCTGTCTCAAAATAAATAAATAAATAAATAAAACTGGGATGATTAAGCTGTGGGAATCACAGTGGACTACCTAGCAATAGGAACTAGTGGGAACAGTACAGCGCCTCCTGGATGCAGCTATTGGAGGCCTCTGTCATTCTGTTTGATAGCTGGAACACATTGCTTGAATATAGTGAATGTTGGTCTTGAGAATACCTAAGTCTTACAGGTGGTATTTAATTAAAAAGCTTCCAATAATTTCTTAAGTGGAATATCTAAAAATTTTTTAATATACTCTTGGCAGCACTGTGGATTGAATCCAGGGCTTCACATATGCTGGGCAGGTGCCCTACCATTGAACTATATTCTTAATCCCTCTTTTTTTAGATTTTTGAGACAGAATTTTATAAAATTGCTCAAGTTGACCTTAAACTTGTGATCCTCTTGCATCAGCCTCCCTGATAGCTGGGTTTATAGTTGTGCACCACCATGTTTGGCTGAAAATCTAAGAGTTACATGATTTTCTTAAAGCTATAGGATAATCCATAAGAAAACAGAAACCTAAAATCTTAAATGCTAATTTATGTTAACTTTAAAATATTAAACATTAATTTTATCCACTTTTATGAGGTCAATTCACATAGCATAATTAAGATGAGGTCTCTATTCTTACTTTGGACCTGTTACTTTAATATTTAGGAAAAGCTTAACCTAAACTAATTACTTTATATGAGCAGATTTTTAGACTCTTAAGGGACTTTGTCATAGTTGATACCTGCCTTACTAGGACTATATGTCACCACCACAGATAAAATTGGAAGTGACTAATTAGTGGGTATTAATTCTTAGTCCTTAGGACAAGATGCAGTTTAGTTTCTTGTATTAAGTTAAAAATGGGATTGATAGTCCATGTGGCCCTTAACTTGGATTTATCTGCAGTATCACTAAGCTTGAATTTTCAGTAGGACTAGGATGACAAATCTTTGTTTTGTCTCAGTGTCCTGCTTTAATACTATTTATCATTTTATACCCAACCTTTCCTTTGTAAAAATTAGAAAGTGTTTCACGAATCTTGATATTTAGAATTCAGGGGGCACGCCTTCACTTTATAAAGCACTACATTTAGATACATCTTAAGTTTTTCAGTTATTTTGCTTGCCAGATTCAATAAAAATATTGTATAGTGCAGACAGTATTTAAAGGTCTGTTAGTTTTTTATAAACAGATTAAATGCTGTAAAACTGGTAAGTAGAAAAGTAGAAAACAAGCCAGAGTTCTAGTTTGAGAAATGTCTCATATTCATTAATATTTTGACTTTGTTATTCCCCAGTTCATATTGTGATTATCTAATTTTCTTTTTTGTTTTCTCAGTGATGATCACATAAAGTTTTTCTGCTTTCAAGTATTAGAACATCAAGTTAAATACAAGTAAGACTTTCCTTAAGGTTTTGACTCAGAGGCTTGTGGGGAGAACCTATTTTTTATTTGCTTTTTTCTTTGCTGAGGAAATTATAAGGGAAGTTGTAAATTGGCAGTTTGTAAGTTACATGTGGCATATAGATTTTTTAAAAAATTTACCCCAGCCGGGCGTGGTGGCTCACGCCTGTAATCCCAGCACTCGGGAGGCAGAGACAGGCGGATTGCTGAGTTCGAGGCTTGCCTGGGCTACATAGTGAGCTCAGGGCCAGCCTGAACTACAAAGCGAGACCCTGTCTCAAAAAAAAAAAAAAAAATTTACCCCAAAATGAGTTAGTTGGTTACACATAAAATTACTGACACTAAAAGTCAGATTTCAAACTCTGTAGTGGAAAAGCCAGAAGATACAGAGAACCTGTTCTCTATGTGACAGCCCTCTGACACTTGAGTGGCAGTTCTATACTCGGAACTGGTTTTGATATTAAGGAAAAACAAAAATTTGTTTACTGATTTATTCTGTGGACCACAGACTTCAGAACATGGATATATTTCTGGTTTAAAATTGTGTAGCTGTCCTCTTGTTTAACATTAACTGAGCCACAAGTCAAAGGTTGATAATGATGCTCTGTAGCCACGATCATCCCTGTCTTTTTATAACAGCAGTATTGGAAGGCATTAGCAATTTATTTTAGGAAACTGAAGATAATTGAGTGCTGTACAAACTTGTCTTTCAAATATGTGAGACTGTTCCTTTTCAAAACATAGACACCAAATACAGCCACTATTTTTTTCTGCTTTATTTTGAACAGATACTCAGAACTAACCACTGTTCAACAACAACTAATTAGGGAGACACTCATATCTTGGCTTCAAGCTCAGGTAAAATAGTTAATTTCATTCAGTGCCTCAAATGATCACATATTTAATACTTATATTAAAAGTACCTGCTTTTGAAGATCATGGGTAGAAGGAAAGAGCGATAATTTTAAATTATGTCAACAACCAAAACTTTTACTTGCCATTATTTTGTGGAAACCTGGGTTGTTTGGGTTTGTTGTTGTTTGTTTATTTTTTGGAGACAGAGTCTTGCTTTATAGTTTAGGCTGCCCTTGAACTCACTGTGTAGCCTAGGCTGGCCTCAAACTTGTGGCAGTCTTCTGCCTCAGCCTCCTAAGTGCTGGAATTACAGGCATGCACCACCACACGTGGGAAAAACCTGGTTTTAAATAAGTAATTTATTAGTATGTTTGACAAAAACTGGTTTTCTGTGGCTCATAAAGGTGAGCCCTGAGACAGCTTCAAAGGGACCCTGTTCTAAAGGCCAGTAGAGTTCTTTATTATAGCAGGTACTATTTGTTTAAATGTAACTAATTTTAATATATAAATCAATTGAGTAGCTAGGATTTATTTCCCTTATAGAGAAAATAGAAAAATTCTCAATTTTCTTTTCTTAGTAGAGGAAATTATACAAATTACTAAAACTGTGCCTCACACTTTCTTAAAAATAAGTATCCAGGGCCGGAGATTTAGCTCAGTGGTTCCAGCGCCTGCCTCGCAAGTGCAAGGCCCTGAGTTCCATCCCAGTAACCACATACAATGCTGGGTGTGGTGACTCACACCCACCAGCAATCAGCACCACATACCACAGTGCCGGGGGCACCCCCCCACCAGCAATCAGCACCACATACCACAGTGCCGGGCGTGGTGGTTCATGCCTGTAATCCCAGCACTCAGGAGGCAGAGACAGGAGGATTGCTGAGTTCAAGGCTTGCCTGGGCTACATAGTGAGCTCAGGGCCAGTCTGAACTACAAAGTGAGACCCTGTCTCAAAAAAAAAAAAAGTATCCATTAGAACTATAATTTGTTCTCCAGCTGACCAGTCACTTAAATACTTTGATAATTTTTATAGTTTTGTTATACTACTAATCTGGATGTTGTTGAAGTTGGTGGGGTTCTGCCTTCTAATGATATGCAGAAAACCTGATTTTTAATCTTTTCAATTTGAATGTGATTGTTTGGGCTTTTTCTGTTTGTCAGATGCTGAGTCTCCAACCAGAGAAGACCTTTATACGAAACAAAGCAGCCCAAGTCTTCGCCTTGCTTTTTGTCACAGAGTATCTCACTAAATGGCCCAAGTTTTTTTTTGACATTCTCTCAGTAGTGGACCTAAATCCCAGGGGAGTAGATCTGTACCTCCGAATCCTCATGGCTATTGATTCAGAGTTGGTGGATCGTGATGTGGTTCATACATCAGAGGCAAGTAACTTCCCATTAACATTTAGTTTTGGGGTTTTTTGTTTTTTGTTTTGTTTGAGACAGGGTCTTGCTTTGTAGTTTAGGCTGGCCCTGAGCTCACTATGTAGCCCAGGCAAGCCTCCGACCCAATAATCCTCCAGCCTTCCAAGTGCTAGGATTATTATAGGCATGAACCACCACACCCAGCTTTTTGCCTTTTTTTTTAATTTTCAGTGCTGGTATCGAACTCTGGCCCTTGTGCATCCGAAGTTGGTGCGGTACCACTTGAGCTAAATCCCCAGCCCTCTTTTGCCTTATTTTTAAAGGACACAGTGGCAATATAGTGAACCCTTGATTTAGGAACTCAATTAGTTCACGAAGACTGCTTGTAATTCAAGTTGGCTGTAAGTCATTACAGCTGAGATCTGGATGTTTCCATAGGTACACACTGTATACAGCAAGAGGCAGAGAATCTTCTGTTAACGTAATTAACCTAAGTTATTTTTATGTCAGGCCAGTCAGAACTTGAGGGTCCACTGTAGCTTCAGATATGTATAAGATCACTGTAACTAAAATATTTATAACTTCAAAAGATAACATCATGCATCTAAACTACTATCATTTTTAAATTGTGTAGGTATAATATTTACCTCATATTAAATAAATTACCACATGCTCAAGATTCTTAAGCAATGTTTGTTTATAGTTTGTATTTAGTAAGAAAGTCTGACATGGAGGAATAGAACAGAAAGAGGAAGTAAAAAGAATCACAGGATGTGACTTTAGACTTGATAAATAGGAAACCAAGACAGAGAATGTGTTAACAAGTCAGGAATTTTAGTATGGAGGAAATTACTGTGTGCAACTATATTTTGATGTCAAACTTTTTATAATCTGCTTTGTTTTTAGGAGGCTCGTAGGAATACACTAATAAAAGATACCATGAGGGAACAGTGCATTCCAAATTTGGTGGAATCATGGTACCAAATCTTACAAAACTATCAGTATACTAATTCAGAAGTGACATGTCAGTGCCTTGAAGTAGTTGGGGCTTATGTTTCTTGGATAGACTTATCCCTTATAGCCAATGATAGGTAAGTGTGCCTATAATCTTTTTGATGCAGGTATGAAAAGTATTGTTATCTAAGTCTTAAAAGTTTGAAAATGCTGAAAACAGTTTTATTCTCCCTATTACTAGGTTTATAAATATGCTGCTAGGTCATATGTCAATAGAAGTTCTACGGGAAGAAGCATGTGACTGTTTATTTGAAATTGTAAATAAAGGAATGGACCCTGTTGATAAAATGAAACTAGTAGAATCTTTGTGTCAAGTATTACAAACAGCTGGGTTTTTCAGTATTGACCAGGTCAGTAAATTTTTAAATAATAAAAATGGTTAGAATGAATGATGAGAGATAGAAAGCTATATATAAAAGTACATGCTTTTTTAATTTTCTCTTAATATTAGAAATTCTCTTGGTAATTATAATAAAATACCTTACCTGGAGAGCCTAAACATTATGTAGCACTTCTCTTGCATATACAGTAGACTACACCAGTTCCTAAACTTGAAGATTTGAATGGTACATTGAGCTGTGGATTTTTTTTTTTTTTTTTGAGACAGGGTCTCGCTTTGTAGTTCAGGCTGGCCCTGAGCTCACTATGGTGCCCAGGCAAGCCGTCGCGAACTCTGCAATCCTCTTGTCTCTGCCTCCCGAGTGCTGGGATTAAAGGCGTGAGCCACCACGCCCAGCATTGTGGTATGCGGTGTTGATTGTTGGTGGGCGTGAGTCTCCATGCCCAGCATCATATGTGGTTACGGGGGATTGAACTCAGGACCTTGCACTTGCGAGGCAGGCGCCAGAACCACTGAGCTAACCCTCCGGCCGAGCTGTGGATTTTGGATTTTTATAGTTTTGTGTGTGTGTGTGTGTTTTGTGGTAGTAAACCCAAGAGCACTGAACTATATCCCTGGTCCTTCGTATTTTATTTTGATAAAAGGTCTTACAGAGTTGCCAAGACTGGCCTCAAACTTAGCTCGTCCTGCCTCAGTGTCACAGGTAGCTGGGGTTTCAGGCATGTGCTGTATTTATATAATTTTCAGAAACTATTAGCATTGACACTGCTGATACATAGGCAATACACTGAGAAGCAAGAGACTGTATTGATTACATGGTAGTATACTTTGACCAAAATGAGGCCCAATAGTCATAAAAATTGTCTGTCATATGTTTGAATTTTAATTCTCTTTTGCTTTTAAGTGTTTAGCCCAAGAGACCGAGGGCTGAGTATGGTAACTTAGTAATGTAGACAATTTGGAGTTCTTTTAGTTGTGTGTATGTGTTGCTAAGAATCAAATCTAGAATTTCAAGCATGAGTGCTGTGCTGCTGAAACCTATCCCCAGCCCATGGAGGTTTCTTAAGTTTTAGCCGTGACAGAGAGAATTAAGAATTTCTGAGACATCTTTATATTGGTGATGTAGCTATAGCATGGCTTTAGTGTTTCCTTTCCTCAATACTAACATTCCATATCTTTCTACTAATTGTCTTAGTCCCTGGCTAAACAATAATCTGAGAGGGTTAAGAGTATAACCTCTTTATAGACAGTGATGGCAGATCTTACAGAGCTTTCAGTGATAACAGCCTATGGCACATGCACCATAGTTTTGTCACCATCACTACAGAAGAACAGTGAAAGGGTATTTAAGAGAAGTAACCTGAGTTTAAGTTGTGGCTTTAACACTGATTAAGAACCTAAGGATGGTTATTACAATAGCAATTTTGTGTCTCATGTGACAATTGTGGCCTAAGTCAAGTAGTACAGAAAGGACTCTTGTAAATTGTTATACAGACTGCACTGTGGCAGCATCTACTTTGTGAAACTTATATGCTAAACTCTAGCATTCAGGGAGGAGAAAGTTCTGAAACAAATATTGTCTCTCTCTTTTTTAAGCTCTTATAAAACTGGTAATGTCCACAGGATTGTCAAACTTGGAAAATGGTTGCTTAAAAAAGAGTATTAGTGGGTAATAATGAAAGCAGAATTCCTCAGATTTTGAAAATTCCCTAGTCACAATGTTAGAATTGTTAAATGTCTGATGTCAGTTCAAAATGAGTCCGACAACTGTATTTGTACTATTTATGGTTTTCCTTCTTATTCTTGGGGTAGGTATTTATAAATTGAAGCTTGTCTTGATTGCTTGTAGGAAGAAGATGTGGACTTCCTGGCCAGATTTTCTAAGCTGGTTAATGGAATGGGACAGTCATTGATAGTTAGCTGGACTAAATTAATTAAGAGTGGGGATATCAAAAATGCTCAAGAGGCACTACAAGCTATTGAAACAAAAGTGGCACTTATGTTGCAGCTACTTATTCATGAGGATGATGACATTTCCTCTAACATAATTGGGTTTTGTTATGATTATCTTCATATTTTGAAACAGGTAAGTCCTGTTAAATTCTTTTGTCCAGTAAATAATACAAAAGAGCCATGAAGAATTTGAAAATAAAATTAAGACAATTCCTATAATTCTATTACCCGGAGGTATTTAATTGCTAATGTTTTTCCCTGTTTTGTTTTGCTTGCAATACTCCCAGAGCCTTCTCAGTAGGCTGTATCATTGGCCTTTTTTATTTTTTTCATTTGAGGCAGGAATTCACCAATTTGCCCAGGCTGGCATTAAATTTGTGAGCCTCTGTTCCCTTAGTCTTCTAAGGTACTGGGATTATAAGCAGGTGCCACCATACCTTACTGTCTGTTTTTTGTTTTTAATAGTGCTTCTTAGCCAGCAAAGGAGAATTTTAAAATTTACCAGACTAACAAGCTTTAGTTATAGTCTTAGATTTGTTGGTTTTGGTTTTGGGGTTTTTTGTTTTGTCATTCATTCATTCATTTATTTTTGCCATACTGGGGATTGAACTCTGGTCCTTGTGCTTCCAAGGGAGGCACAGTACCACTTGAGCTAAATCCCCACCACTTATTTTTGTTTTCTTAAACTCTGTGTAGCTCAGTCTGGCCTTGAAGTCAGGGCAATTGTCCCGTCTAAGCCTTCTGAGAACTGGGATTACAGGCATATACTGCAATGCCTGGCTTTTTTCTTTTCTTTCTTTCTTTTTTTTTTTTCTTGAGACAGGGTCTCGCTTTGTAGTTCAGGCTGGCCCTGAGCTCACTATGTAGCCCAGGCAAGCCTCAAACTCAGCAATCCTCCTGTCTCTGCCTCCTGAGTGCTGGGATTACAGGCGTGAGCTACCACACCTAGCTGGCTTTTTTCATTTTGAACCTATATTTTTTTCTACATTTGAAATTTTGTTAAATGTGATTATCTTAATTTAATGTATATTTCTTATAAGTCATCTTTCATAATTGTTTACTAAGTTGTACTCAATAATAGCTTAACATATAAATGGTGTTAGTCTCCATATTTCAGCATTTTATAGAAATTAGTTCTCATGACATTAAATGAGAAATCCATTTTTGTCTTATTTGCATTGGGCTAATTGAATCAAAATTAATTTTGCAAAGGAGTTTCACTTCCTTTATTGTTAATAAATATAACATATCTGCCTGCATACTTTTAAGAAATAATAGTCATTGTAGAAGGTATGATCACTAAAGGTAATATGCGATGTATCTCTAAATGGGTTTCTGGGCCTGTTTAAGAGCAAGAGGACACCATGTCTTCCTATCTTATGTAACTGCTTTGCCAAGTACATTATAGATGATTTAAAAATCATATTTGCCCTTGGGTCTGTGTAGATGTGAATATATTTACTGGAAATGAAATTACTAGATCTTAGGTTAGTTAAGTTTTAAAAATAGACAGAGGCTGCCAGTCTACTCTCCAAATATTTATATAGTTTTTCAGAGGATCTTAATTGATTACACAATTATTCGTATAAGCAAGTATAGCATTCGTAAGTCTAATAAACTATTGCTTACTTTTTAACAGCTTACAGTGCTCTCGGACCAACAAAAAGCTAATGTAGAGGTAACTAGCTTTTATATGCTTCTTTTAAATCTATGACAGTGTCTTTATCTGGAATCTGCCTTCCAATGTAGCTTAATTTCAAGTTATATCAAATTAAAGGAGACTGGTTGACAAAAAGCTATTTTATTTTTAATATTAGGCAATCATGTTGGCTGTTATGAAAAAACTGACTTATGATGAAGAATATAACTTTGAAAATGAGGTAAGAATTTCTGTATGAGAAACTGGTTTCAATTTTATTATTTGCTTACGTCAAATTAATACTGCAAGCTTTTGTTTGGGGACCCTTTAAAAAAAGACGTAATATTTGAAAAATCAGTCATGTTTACATTGACATTAACTTTAGGCAAAATTAAATGAAGCCTCATTGTCTATCATCTCTTATGTTTTTTCCACTTAAAATCATTTTAAAAAATACACTGTAACAGGGATTTAGTACAGTGGTTCCAGCACCTGCCTCATAAGCCCAAGGTAACAAATTTGATCCCTGGTACCACATACCACAATGCTGGGCATGGTGGTTCACAACTCTAATCCCAGCACTTAAAGGCAGAGGCAGGAGGATTGCTGTGAGTTCCGAGGCCAGCCTGAGCTACATTGTGATTTCAGAGCCAGCCTAAACTACAAAGCAAGACCTTGTCTGAAAAAAAAAAAAAGAACACACACTGTAGGAGTCAGAAGTGGTGGTGCATGACTGTTTTGCCAGCATTCTGAGAAGCTGAGGTAGAAGTGTCAGAAGTTCAGGCTCACTGTGAGCAGCTTAGCAAGACATTGTCTCAAAAAATAAAGGGCTGGGGCTGTGGGGCATGGTGGCTCACGCCTGTAATCCCAGCACTCGGGAGGCAGAGACAGGAGGATTGCTGAGTTCAAGGCCTGCCTGGGCTACATAGTGAGCTCAGAGCTAGCCTGAACTACAAAGCAAGACCCTGTCTCAAAAAAAAAAGGGCTGGGATGTGGCTCAGTGGTGAGGCCCTGGGTTCAATCCCTGCTATTGTACAACTCACAGAAAGTGGGGATGGTATTGTATCTCAACGGTGGAATGCTTACCTTACATCTTACATCTTAGTTTTGTCCCAGCACTGTGAAGAGTAGAAGAAAAAACATTCAGTAAAATACTAAGTAAAATGTTATTGGTGATTGTATGTCACTTTTTATTTAATAAGATGCATTGAAGCTAAGTCATTAAGCCTCAAGTCATCAAGTTTGGATTTAGAGAGGAGAAATGAGGCTTAATTGTCTGGACTTGTTTCAACTACAAGTGTTGGGCACAGTTATGGGAGGGTCAGTTTCCTGTTAAACAATGCTGTCAGAGGCTTCCTGGGAACTCAGTCATAGCATGTCCTGTTTGGGTGTGAACTAAAATAACCCATTCCCACCTCAAGTGTTTGCAAACTCTGGACTCTGAAGGATAGCTATGATCAACACTACCAGGCTCCTAATATTTTGTATCTCATCATACCATATTATTACCACTTTTTGAAATCAAAGGGGAATAAACAGGATGCTGAAGGTCTCAGGGCAGCGTGAGCACATTTTGGTTCTATACTGTCATCCTTCACCACTTCCTTTGTGTCTCACTATAGGTTTTTGAGAGCTCGGGCTCTGTTCAGAAATGTTATTATTATTTAGATAAAGTGATTCATCTTTATGAATGATGAAAAATAAAAGTATAAACTATAAATGTTGAAAGTACAGAAATAAACACTTACATGAATTTTAAGGTCTTTTAAAAATTTTAACAAGTATTTTAACCTGAACCATAGGGTGAAGATGAAGCCATGTTTGTAGAGTATAGAAAACAGCTAAAGTTATTGTTGGACAGACTCGCCCAAGTTTCACCAGAGTTACTGCTGGCTTCTGTTCGAAGAGTATTTAGCTCTACACTGCAGTAAGTTTGTTACTGCTTTTGTAAAAAGCCTGTTCCTTTGCTGCATGATGATGGCCTAAAAACAGTGGTTCATGTGACTATTAATCCATATTACCCACATGTAACTGTGGAAACAATGTATCTTTTATTTATAGTTCACCTGATATACTTTTCTGTTGCTTGGCAAAATTAATAAATAGTATGACTTTAATCATAAAAGAAGCTTTTCTATATGTCCAATTACCTTATGTCTCACTAGTTGTGTAAAAAGCATTTATGTTCAGTTTTCACTGACGTGTTTACCCCTTGGTAGGAATTGGCAGACCACACGATTTATGGAAGTTGAAGTAGCAATAAGATTGCTGTACATGTTGGCAGAAGCTCTTCCGGTATCTCATGGTGCTCACTTCTCAGGTGATGTTTCAAAAGCTAGTGCTTTGCAGGATATGATGCGAACTGTAAGTATACTAAAGATAATTTATTTTTAAAATACTTTAATGTTTTTACTATAAGCTAATAGAAATTTCCTACTAGAGCTTCATTATTTGTACTGGGGCTTTCTGGTGTGGCATTAAATAAGAACAGGTTTCATTTTTTTCTTGCTTCAGTTGGTAACATCAGGAGTCAGTTCCTATCAGCATACATCTGTGACATTGGAATTCTTTGAAACTATTGTCAGATATGAAAAATTTTTCACAGTTGAACCTCAACACATTCCAAATGTACTAGTAAGTATACACTTTACTCTGTATTATTTTCCATGAAGTTCAGCCAGTAACCAGATTGTATTCATTCTGTCTTGTATTACTTTTCTCAGAATTAAAAGGTTCTCATTTCAAATAAGTCCTTAGGAGCCTAGGTGTGTGTAATATAAAGTTAGTTGTGGGGCCGGAGGGTTAGCTCAGTGGTTCCGGCGCCTGCCTCGCAAGCGCAAGGTCCTGAGTTCGATCCCCGGTAACCATATATAATGCTGGGTGTGGAGACACTCCCACCAACAATCAACACTGCATACCACAATGCCGGACATGGTGGCTCACGCCTGTAATCCCAGCACTCGGGAGGCAGAGACAGGAGGATTGCTGAGTTCGCGGAGGCTTGCCTGGGCACCATAGTGAGCTCAGGGCCAGCCTGAACTACAACGCGAGACCCTGTCTCAAAAAGAAAAAAAAAAAAAAGTTGTGTGTTTCTGATTGCTGCCTTGAAATAAAGGAGTCTAAAAATTTGACGTGAACAGAAATGTAGCATAAAAGAAATTGAAAGCCTTGAGTAAATGCAGAAATAATGAAAGTATTTCTGTTTCTTTAGATGGCGTTCTTAGATCACAGGGGTTTGCGGCATTCTAGTGCTAAAGTGCGGAGCAGAACCGCTTACCTGTTCTCTAGATTTGTCAAGTCCCTCAAGTAAGTATAAAATTTCAGCTATTAGGTTTAGTGTGGTTTTTTAAGCTATAAAATGACTTATAAATTACTTCCCAAGTGCCTGGAGTAGATTTGGTCTGCTTTGTGTTCTAGGGCATGCTTTACTAGGTGTTTTTTTTTTTTTAATTTTGGGAGGGCTTTGAGGTTTGGTTTGGGTTTTGTTTTGTTTTGAGACAGGGTCTTGTGTTGTAGTTCAGGCTGGCCCTGAGCTTACTATGTACCCCAAGCTAGCCTTGAACGCACAACAATACTTTTGGCTTTGCCTCCCAAGTGCTGGAACTACAAGTGTGATCCACCATGCCCAGCACTGTGGTATGTGGTACTGGGGATCAAACTTGGGACTTCATGGTAGGCAGACAGTGGATCCACTGAGCTAAATCCCCAAGCTGGTTTGGTTTTTGAGACGGGGTCTTGTTATGTAATCCAAGCTGGCTTCAAACTTGATGAATTTTTGCCTCAGTCTTCCAAATGTTGGGATTATAAGCATGTGCCACCATGCCTGGCTCTCTTTGTGTTTTGACATGGACCTGCTCATTAGTCAGGTACTCTGCTCAGCACTAACAGGTGGGTCGTGTCTTTCTGAGACAAAATCTCACTATATAGTACAGTTGGCCTTAAACTCACTATGTAGCCCAGGCTGGCTTCAAACTTCTGGCCGTCCCCTGAATCAGCCTGCCAGGTGCTCAGATTACAGATGTGTGTCACCATGATTGGCTCTTCATTTCTGTTTTAAAGAAAGATTTGATATTTTAGCAAATTTTTTGAAGACTGTTACTTTTCTTTTTTTGCCTTCAGTAAACAAATGAATCCTTTCATTGAAGATATTTTGAATAGAATACAAGATTTATTGGCCCTTTCTCCACCAGTAAGTGTCTTTTTCCTACATATACCATAAACTTTTGTATTTGTACATGCTTTTTGTTTTAATTTGCAGTGGAGAGAGGTATGTATACAAAGTGTATTTGGTTCTGTTTACCAGAATTCCTTTTCTGTGGTAAATATAGTAACTGATGGGCCGGAGGGTTAGCTCAATGGTTCCGGCATCTGCCTTGCAAGCGCAAGGTCCTGAGTTCGATCCCCGGTGACTACATACAGTGCTGGGCGTGGAGACTCACGCCCACCAGCAATCAATACTACATACCACATACCACATACCACAGTGCCGGGTGTGGTGGCTCACGCCTGTAATCCCAGCACTCGGGAGGCAGAGACAGGAGGACTGCTGAGTTTGAGGCTAGACTGGGCTGCATAGTGAGCTCAGGGCCAGCCTGAACTACAAAGCGAGACCCTGTCTCAAAAAAAAAAAAAAAATAGTAACTGAAAGGAATCAAAGTTACTTAATAAGTAGGGCAGCATTGAGAATGGTGTGACTTCTTTGTACTGTTAACATTGGTATTTTGTAGGGAGCAAAAAATTCGACATCTAAAGTGTTCTCTATTTAGTACTGCTACAGTCTTATTCTTAGCAATTGCTATTATTACATGGAAGTTTTTCTGTATGGCTTAGGTTAAAAATATTTACATGTTGGGGCCGGAGGGTTAGCTCAGCGGTTCCGGCGCCTGCCTCGTAAGCACAAGGTCCTGAGTTCGATCCCCCGTGACCACATACAATGTGGTACCACATACAATGTGGCAACCAATACCACACACCACAGTGCTGGGTGTGGTGGCTCATGCCTGTAATCCCAGCACTCAGGAGGCAGAGGCAGGAGGATTGCTGAGTTCGAGGCTTGCCTGGGCTACATAGTGAGCTCAGAGCCAGCCTGAACTACAAAGCGAGACCCTGTCTCAAAAAAAAAAAAAAAAAAATTTACATGCTAGTTGGTGTCTGTTTCATTGAAAGATAGATACTTGTAAGTATATTTTCACTTCTGTTTTTGTGTGAAGCAAAATACTGATACTTAATGATTGCTAGAGTTGTCATTTGAGAATATTAAATATAAAATCATGCTTTTGTTTTTTAAGTAAATATAATTGTCCAGGTTGAAAAGGTGTGTAACATCACTGCCTAAAAGATCATTTACACCGGGCTTGGTGGCTCATGCCTGTAATCCCAGGACTTGGGAAGCAGAGGCAGGAGTATTGCTGAGTTCAAGGCTTGCCTGGGCTACATAGTGAGCTCAGGGCCAGCCTGAACTACAAAGCGAGACCCTGTCTCAAAAGCAAAAAAAAAAAAAAAAAAAAAAAAAGATTATTTACTAGTGAATTATGTGTTTGTGATTTAGCTCTCCCTATATACAACCAAAATCCATGTTAAATTAGTAATGTACTTCGTGCCAGTTTTCCTTGGCAGTTCATGGTGACAGTCGTTCAAAAAGCCCTGTTATTTTACACATATTGGAAATTATCCATGTGGAGTTTCACTGCACCTGTAATCCTTTTTCATTGCAAAAAAACCCAAAAAACCTGATTCTAATTGCTTTCTTGAATATTGACTACCTTTTGAGTGCCTTATCTTGTAAAGTGACTTTACCTTTGTTTTCAGCCATTAGAACAGAGATAAGTCCTACTAGGTACTTAATGAATGTGTTAACTACATTTCACTGGGGATAGTTCTCTTTCAGTAGATGGAGAATTCTTTCTAATAAATTCACATTTATCTGTTTTAAGACTAGATGGCCTGTGTCTGTATGTGTGTCTGGGGATTGAAACCAGGGCCTGGGCTGGGGATTTAGCTCAGTGGTTCCAGCATCTGCCTGGCAAAGCACAAGGTCCCGAGTTTAATCCCTGGTACCACATACCACAGTACTGGGCATGGTGGCTCACACCTGTAATCCCAGAACTCAGGAGGCAGAGGTAGGAAGATTGCTGTGAGTTCGAGGCTAATTTGAGCTACATAGTGAGTTCAGGATCAGCTTGAACTACAAAGCAAGGCTCTGTCTCAAAAAAAACTAAAAAAAAAAAAAAAGGAAAAAGGAAAAAGAAAGCAGAGCCTTAGCACTGGTGCATCTCTAGCCCTTTTTGTTTTGTATTTTGAGACAAAGTTTTGTTAAGTCCCATGGGCAGACTAAAAATAGCAATCGTCCTCCTTCAGCTTCCCAAAGTGCTGAAATTGCAGGTTTATACTACTACATATTCAACTATAATTTCTTAATTGAGAATTTTAGTGTTCAACTTTGAGGGACCTCTCATTTTCCATTTCATCTTGTCTTCTCTGAGTGTGTACATGTAAAAATTAACAAAATCTAATAAAATTCTAGCCAGATGTATGTTTGCTGTTTATGAATGAGATGAGTTTTTTTCATTTATAGTTTTATTTTTTTCATCGTGTTCTGAAGTAACTGGTATTGTATACTTGAGTGTATGTATTTTGTGAACTTTGAACACTTGAAAATAGTTTGTTGTGCCTTCATACCAATAAAGTATTTTACGTAATACCACGTCTTTAACAACATTAACAGTCTTACAAATAAGGTTTTTACAAAAGGACATGAGTAGAAAGGTTAACTAATAGTTATTTTATATCTAATAATTTGCAAAGGCTAGCGTGTTGTTAGGGGTGGGGATTGAACACAGGGTTGTAGGCACGCAGAGCACATGGCTGAGTACACCCCTCATCCAGAACCACAAGTAGAGCACTTGGACAGTAGCAGTTTGCTTTCTGTTAGGTGGTTGTGGGAGAGAATTTGTTTTTGTAAGTACCTGATCTGTGAATTGATGTAACACAGTAAATCTGCTTTCCAGTTATGCTCATTGTGATTAAGAGGAACTCATTAAGATTAAAATTCACCCTAGGAGAATGGATACCAGTCCTTGTTGAGCAGCGATGATCAACTATTTATTTATGAGACAGCTGGAGTGCTTATTGTTAATAGTGAATACTCAGCAGATCGGAAGCAAGCATTAATGAGGAATCTGTTGACTCCATTAATGGAAAAGTTTAAAATTCTGTTAGAAAAATTGATGCTGGCACAAGATGAAGAAAGACAGGCATCTCTGGCTGACTGTCTGAACCATGCTGTTGGATTTGCCAGGTGAGCATGTGTAGGGGTAAGTAACTAGGGGGCAGAAAAAATGTGATGGTGATGACAAAAAAAAAAGGAAACAAAGCTTATGTGTATAGATGTCAGGGGGCCATAGGGTGGGAAGGAGAATGGGAAAAAAATGACAATTAAATTGTGTGACGTGCTGGTACAAATTTTCAATATTGAGTGTGATCATGATGTGTATATATAACATACCAATATTTTTTTTTTTTTTGAGACAGGGTCTCATTTTGTAGTTCAGGCTGGCCCTGAGCTCACTATGTAGCCCAGGCAAGCCTGGAACTCAGCCATTCCCCTGTCTCTGCCTCCCGAGTGCTGGGATTACAGGCGTGAGCCACCACGCCTAGCACTGTGGTTTGTGGTAATGATTGCTGGTGGGCGTGAGTCGCCACGCCCAGCATTGTTTGTGGTTACCGGGATAGAACTCTGGACCTTGCACTTGCGAGGCAGGCATCGGAACCACTGAGCTAAATCTCCACCCCCAATAAAGATTTTTAAAAAATTATAAAATGGATGATTACCCAGATTCACTTACTTGGATATCTTACAATGCATACACATACCTATTTCCAAAGTTGAATTATTCAGAAAATCTTCTAGACCTTTCTCTTCTAAATCCAGTAAGTTAAAAAATCTAGCTAAAGGGCCAGAGATTTAGCTCAGTGGTTCCAGCCCCTGCCTAGCAAGGGCAAGGTCCTTAGTTCGATCCCTGGTAACCACATACCACAGTGCCAGGTAGGGTGACTCACACCCAGCAGCAATCAGTACCACACCACAGTGCCGGTTGTGGTGGCTCACACCTATAATCCCAGCATTTGGGAGATGGCTCACACCTATAATCCCAGCATTTGGGAGGCAGAGGAGGGAGGACTGCTGAGTTCCAGGTTTGCCTGGGCTACATAGTGAGCTCAGGGTCAGCCTGAACTACAAAGTGAGACCCTGTTTTGGGAAAAGAAAAATAAATAAATTAGC
This sequence comes from Thryonomys swinderianus, assembly GCA_004025085.1. Taxonomy (NCBI): domain Eukaryota; kingdom Metazoa; phylum Chordata; class Mammalia; order Rodentia; family Thryonomyidae; genus Thryonomys; species Thryonomys swinderianus. The sequence goes on from PVIC010025201.1 coordinate 19,937, forward strand.
TAAAGAAGATACTAGGTTATATACCATTGTACATTTTTGCTTTAGACCACTGTTAAATCCTTAACCCCTCTTTTGGCTTCTTTGGTATAAACTGATTTTATACTGAAGGAGCTTTTGTATTGTATACTAAGTAATATTTGGGCATTTTAGATTAGTCTTGGTACCTTAAAGAGAAGGTTTTAAGACATATTTAGCAGTTGCATTGTGTCTGGAAGGCCACCCAAGGTTTCTTTCTACCTGTGCTTTTTATTGGCAGACAGTAACAGCATAAAAGTTGAAGTGATTATTCATTAAAAATGTTGTAGAGAGAATTTTCTACAAAATATTTCAGAGTAATATTTAGGTCTTAGAAAGGTAATATAAATAGATTCTAGAGATTTTTCTACATCTAATTTATATTTTGCAAATTGCTTTGTATGGCTTAGGTATACTGAATAGATTTTCTTTTCTGTATACTTATCAGGATTTTAGTAAAACATTTAGACTCAGTATATTAAATGCATCTTATTTAATCTGAGTCTCTTATTCTGGAATAATGAGTGGAAGCAGTAGTTTATACATAATCATACACAAAATCGCAGTAGTAAATGGAAGTAACTGTGATGAGGAAGATGATTTCTCAGATTTGTCAGTTTATGTGTGTGCACGTTTGCATTGTTTTTAAATACTCCATACTTTTGAAGAAAATGTTAACCCTGGTTTTTGTCTGGTTTTTTCTTAGTCGAACCAGCAAAGCTTTCAGCAACAAGCAGACTGTAAAACAATGTGGCTGTTCTGAAGTTTATCTGGACTGTTTACAGACATTCTTGCCAGCCCTCAGCTGTCCTTTACAAAAGGATATTCTTAGAAGTGGAGTTCGCACTTTTCTTCATCGAATGATTATCTGTCTAGAGGAAGAAGTTCTTCCATTCATCCCATCTGCTTCCGAACACATGCTCAAAGATTGTGAAGCAAAAGATCTCCAGGAGTTCATTCCCCTTATCAACCAGATTACAGCCAAATTTAAGGTACCACAGACTTTCAGAGCTCTAAGACTCACCTTGCTTAACCACCATCCTGTGATTTAAAGATTACATATATTTCTTTTCAGTCTTGTCTTCATTTTGGAGTTCTTTTCTTAATGAGTTACTTTTACCTCCAGTATCTAGCACACTGACTGACATACAGATCAGTCTTGCTATATATATATTTTTTAAATTGAGTTTATTGTTACATTTAGGTTACATTATGGTCACATTCATCATTGAGAATTTATACCTGTACATGATGTATCTTGACTATGATTTTTTTTCTTGTTCTCCTGCCCACCCTTCAACTTTCCCTGTCCCCATATACATAGCTTTGTTTCCATTTTTTTCTTTTGCCATCAGATTTTTTTTTTCTTTCTTAATTTTTCCATGCCCACCCCATTCCTCTTTCCCTTTGAACATTTCCTATTTCACAATACCCATCATACATTTTGGATATCATTTACACCTTCAGTTTCTCACACTAGAGAAACTATGGTATTTACACATCTGTGTCCTATTTATTTCATTTATGAGTATGGCCTCAAGGTGTCTCCATTTAGCTATAAATGTATCTAGTTTATCATTTTCTATGGCTGAGTAATGCTCCATTTTATTTATTTATTTTTATTTTTTTGCTTTTTGAGACAGGGTCTCGCTTTGTAGTTCAGGCTGGCCCTGAGCTCACTATGGTGCCCAGGCAAGCCACCGCGAACTCAGCAATCCTCCTGTCTCTGCCTCCCGAGTGCTGGGATTACAGGCGTGAGCCACCATGTCCGGCATTGTGGTATGCGGTGTTGATTGTTGGTGGGCGTGTCTCCACACCCAGCATTATATGTGGTTACCGGGGATCGAACTCAGGACCTTGCACTTGTGAGGCAGGCACCGGAACCACTGAGCTAACCCACCGGCCCTCCATTTTATTTTTTTAAAAAACACATCTTTATCCAGTCTCCAGCTGATGTGCATTATTAAAAACGAGCAAGCATTTGTGTATGGTTGCACATGCCTGTAAGCTCAGTACTCTTGGAGGCCCAGTGGGAAGCTCACTGAGTTGGAGGGCAGTCTGAACCACACAGGGAGACTTTATCTCAAAAAGAAAAAGCACTTGGGCCGGAGGGTTAGCTCAGTGGTTCCGGCACCTGCCTCGCAAGGGCAAGGTTCTGAGTTCGACCCCCAGTAACCACATACAATACTGGGCGTGGAGACTCACGCCCACCAGCAATCAATACCATATACTACAGTGCCGGGCATAGTGGCTCACGCCTGTCATCTCAGCACTCAGGAGGCAGGGGCAGGAGGATTGCTGAGTTCGAGGCTTGCCTGGGCTCCATAGTGAGCTCAGGGCTAGACTGAACTACAAAGCAAGACCCTGTCTCAAAAAAAAAAAGAAAAAAGAAAAAGCACTATATGTACTTAATAAAGCAGAAGAAAATTGTCTGCTGTTTAAGAAAATCAAATAAAAATAGTCTTGAGGCCTACCTTTCTAAAGAGCTAATTAATAAGAAGCAATAATTTAGCTGCCAAAGCAAAAAAGTAATTCAGCATGTAACCAGTTTTATGTACAAAGAAATTTAAGCTGGCTCTTCAGAATAGCTCACACACAGGGGTTGGGGATGTAGCTCAACAGTACCATGCCTGCCTCTTAAAAATACCTAACACATAATACTTTCTGAGCTTAAAAATCGGTCATAAATATTTTTTGCACATTTCTCTTTTGTTTTGTTTTGTTGTTTTTGGTGGTACTGGGGATGGAACTCGGGCCCTTGTGCTTCCAAGGTAGGTGCGGTGCCACTTGAGCTAAATCCCCAGCCCTGTTTTGTTTTTTTGAGACAGGGTCTCACTTTGTAGTTCAGGCTGGCCCTGAGCTCACTATGTAGCCCAGGCAAGCCTTGAACTCAGTAATCCTGCCTCTGCCTCCCATGTGCTGGGATTACAGGCATGAGCCACCACGCCCAGCTGCACATTTCTCTTTTAACTTTCATAATAATCCTAAGAAATAAGAAATTTATCTTATAGATGAAATTGAGGCATAATGAGGTTAAGGAATTTGTCCATTAGCACATAAAACCTGAAAGTTCAATCATGTATGTTGTTATTTGGCAGTAAATTCATTGCTTGGAAATTTAAATTTGAAATTATTCCATGGCATTTTTTATTGTGACTACCTATTATTTTAACCTAAATCTTAGGGACTGGGTTGAATGTAATAATTCCAAGAGTTTCATTAATGTAATGCATGTTATGTATTTTTGACTTAAACGATGTTTTCTGTTGGAATTATATAAATGCTAAAGAGAAACTGAGGAAACATTTTATATAAAAAGGTTTTCTGAGTTATTCATTTTCTTATGCCTGAGGTACTAAGAGTTGTTTCTTTTCTTCAGATACAGGTTTCCCCATTTTTACAGCAGATGTTCATGCCTCTGCTCCGTGCGATTTTTGAAGTTCTTCTCCGGCCAGCAGAAGAGAATGACCAGTCTGCTGCATTAGAGAAACAGATGTTGCGGCGGAGTTACTTTGCCTTCCTACAGACAGTCACGGGCAGTGGGATGAGTGAAGTTATAGCAAATCAAGGTGGGATGCATGCTGTGCCCAATGTGTCTGCTTAAATCTTCTCACAGCTGTACAGACTGGTTTTGGGGGCAAGGATGAGTTGGAGTAAATGCAAAATAGTTGGGGATTGACCTCTAGGAACCCACTTTAATTTATTTATTTGAGACGGGGTCTCGCTTTGTAGTTCAGGCTGGCCCCTGAGCTCACTATGTAGCCCAGTCAAGCCTCGAACTCAGCAATCCTCCTGCCTCTGCCTCACAAGTGTTGGGTTTACAGGCGTGAGCCCGGTTCATTCATCCATTCATTCATGCATTCATTCATTTTTAGGAAAAGCATCAATTACTTTCATGTGTGGTACCTTAAAACATTTTCATTCAGTTTCTCTTTTCCTAAATTAATATTTTTTTCAGTAAATGCAAACAGTACAGTGATCACTTGCCAGAGTTAATCAAACAGTTGACTCTTGCTGCTCACTTTACCTTTTTTTTTGAAACAGGGTCTCGCTTTGTAGTTCAGGCTGGCCCTGAGCTCACTATGTAGCCCAGGCAAGCCTTCAACTCAGCAATCCTCCTGTCTCTGCCTCCTGAGTGCTGGGATTATAGGCATGAGCCACCACGCCCAGCTCACTTCACCATTTTGAAATGGAAAAAATAGCAGCATTGTACAGCTCAACATACAGAATTCCAATACATAGGAAATCCTGAGGCACAAGCTATCAAGGGGATACTCTGTTTTCAGCGCTTAACACTTAGATGCCTAGTTAAAAATACTGAGATTTTACTAACTGCAAATGCTTTTTGATGTGTTACTATGCTTGAAGTAAAGACCTTCAGGTTACCTTTTTAGCTCTTTTTTGAAGTTAACCTCATGTTTTTGTATTCAGGTGCAGAGAATGTAGAGCAAGTGTTAGTAACCATTATCCAGGGAGCTGTTGATTATCCAGATCCAATCGCACAGAAAACATGTTTTATCATCCTCTCAAAGTTGGTAGAGCTCTGGGGTAAGATAATTTGTTTTGTTGTGTTTTGTTTGGTTGGTTTTCTTTTGCCTTTTTTTTTTTTTTGAGTAGGAATATTTTATTGAGAGAGAAAGCTTCTGCCTTAAGAGAGACAGAAGGGGGAACCTGGAAAGTGGGTAACCCCCCTACCTCACTTTTTAGAGGGCTTTTATGGAGCAAAGCCATGAGGTGAGGTGGGTCTGAAATAGGGGGCTACCAATAAGATTTTTAAAAAATAGACAGGTTATAACTGACCAATGAGTACAGTGGGGAATTAACAATCAGACAGGAATTTTTGACTCTGACTCTTTTCCGGGGAGGTGGGTTAAAGTCTCAGCCCTCCACCCCAGGAGGTTGGTGCCTTCTTTAGAATATCTGATGGCTGCTGTTTTGCTTTTTGAGACAGGGTCTCGCTTTGTAGTTCAGGCTGGCCCTGAGTTCACTATATAGCCTAGGTAACCCTCAAACTCAGTAATCCTCCTGCCTCTGCCTCCTAAGTGTTGGGATTAACAGACATGAGTCACCACATCCAGCATTGTGGGCATTGTTGTAGGTGGTACTAATTGCTGGTAAGGTGAGTCCCCACAACCAGCATTGTGTGTGGTTACCAGCATCAAACCAGGGATCTTGCACTCGACAGGCAGGGGCTGGAACCACTGAGCTAAATCTCCACCCCCCCCCTTTTTTTTTTTTTGAGACAGGATCTTGCTTTGTAGTTCAGGCTGGCCCTGAGCTCACTATGTAGTCCAGTCTAGCCTCAAACTCAGCAATCCTACTGTCTCTGCCTCCCGAGTGCTGGGATTACAGGCGTGAGCCACCACACCTAGCACTGTGGTATGTGGTATTGATTGCTGGTGGGCCATGAGTCACCATGCCCAGCATTGTATGTGGTTACTGGGATGGAACTCAGGACCTTGCGCTTGCGAAGCAGGTGCCAGAATCACTGAGCTAAATCTCTGGCCCTCCACCTCTTTTTTTTTTTTTTTTTTT
>PVIC010025202.1:0-25477 GCA_004025085.1 Thryonomys swinderianus
TGTACATCTGTCTTTCCAATGTGAGTTTTTAAATTCTTTTGGGTATATTCCTAGCAGGGTCAAATGGGACCCGTAGTCCTAGTTTTCTGAGAAATCTCCACACAGATCTCCACAATGGTTGCACAAGTCTGCAATCCCACCAACAGTGGAGAAGGGTTCCTTTCTCCCCACAGCCACGCCAGCATTTATCGTTGGTTGATTTTGTGATCACGGCCATTCTTTGTGGAGTGAGGTGGAATCTCAATGTTGTTTTCATTTGCATCTCTCGAATGACCAGAGATGTTGAGCATTTCTTCATATGTTTCTTGGCTGCTTTGACTTCTGGCTCTGAGAAGTGTCTGTTCATTTCAGTTGCCCATTTTTGAATTGGGTCTGTAAATTTGGGGAGGCTGATCTGTTTGAGTTCTTTATATATTGTCGATAATAGCCCTTTGTCTGATACACAGCTAGTAGATGGCAGCATTCTTTACAACGCACATGTCCTCTTTTTAGCTCTCTCAAAAACATTCCACAAGACCTGGATGCAGATCTCACAGAACACAAGTAAAGAGGTGAGAAAATAAGATAGGGAAAAGGGCCCACAAGACATATGTTAATAAGTAAGGTATCCCTTTGAGCACCTGGAGTTCAAACCCCTAGAACCACTCTGAGAAACTACAGAAAAATCTACATGAGGTTCCTGGAACTTATATAACAAATGACCACCAACCTGATCAATTACAACAGACATAAACTCCTTCCTAGTTGTTGAAGCTGAGAGTCTGAAATCAAGGTGTTAGTGGGTTGTACCTTCTAGAGGCTCTGAGGAAGAGTCCACTCCAAGACTCCCTGATGCTTTCTGGTGGTTGCCGGTAATCTTTTGCGCTCCTTCACTTGTATATATTTCACCATATTCTCCACTTGTGTCTTTTCCCTGCTTCTCCTCTGTTTCTTCTCTCCTTATCTTCTTTTGTAAAGACACATCACTGGGTTTAAAGTACACCCTAATCCAAGATGTTCTCCAGGTGACCCTTTTTTCAAATAAGGTTATATTCAGTTTCTTAGTGTACTTATCTTTTAGGGGGCCATTGTTAAGTCTGCTATAGTACCCTCTTGAAATTGCCCCATTGAGGAAACTGACAGATGAGATCCAAAGACTTTGATCCTTCATTGTGTAAAGGTTTCCCCATGGAGATCAAATTCCAGGCCTTGAGTTGTCTTACTTGGGGCCAAGCTAGCTCTTTTGGTGCTGGTGAAATATCTGACACAGAGAGTTTCAGATAATCAAGGTGAGAAACAAGGTAATGGTACATGCACAGAGGGACTGACGACCACTGATAGCAGGACCCTTGTCAGGAGCAGGAATGTGAGCAAGGATATTAATAGTGACTGCTACTAATAACAAAAGAGCTGTATGAAGAATGGATGAGGACAGTGTGAGAAGCCTGGGGCAAGGCTAGAGAGAGAAGAAAGAGACCAAGATCCTAGCACAGTGGTGTAACTATAGCACACTCAAGCATGCAGTCATAAGCAACACCAGGGCCATGGGAAGTGGTGAACTGGAGGAAATGGTCAGCTACTCTGCAAAAGCCATCCAAAAGCATCCATGAAGTTCTATAATCTTATTCTATGTCAGAACTTTTCAGGTGGGTCTCATCAATGACTTCAGAGGTTAACTAACTGAATATCTATTATCAGTGAAGACACCAAACACTGAACTGGAGGCTAGAAGAGAGGTCTAGGGAAGGACAAGAAATAGCAAAAGACTGAAGTCAGGATCCCCACAAGATAAAATTAAGTGTAAGACAGAGCTGTGATCTGGGTGAGGGAAAAAGAAATAAGAAAACAACTAGCGAAAAATAATGATGTGGACCTGGGTAGGATTCCAGCCCTGCTGGCAGGTTCAAGTGCCTAGAAGAGGGAGGAAGAATCAGCACAATGACCCAGCGGCTTCAAAAGCTAATATGTGTAGTAGGCCTGGTCAGCATCAAAGGCAGACTGGGGAGGAGATTGCTGGAGGAGATTGCTAGGATGATAGGATGTCAAGACCTCTTTGGTTGAAGGACACATTTTATGCCTCTGCCAGTACCTTTGTCTGCTAGTGGATCTGACAGTCAAGGCAAGCTAGAGAAAGAAGAGACATCCCTGGGGCAGTACTCTATGTATACTAAATGAGTTTATTTAACTTAACTGTTGAGTTATTTTGGCTGCAGTTTTTTGCACTTTGGCTATAGAGTGTCACTATCCAATAATTCCACTTTGCTTTCAGTTCTAATATTAAGATCCTAAAAAAGGAGTTTTTTGTATGAGAAATAACCAGTTTGTTAATGGAGACAATGCTAAAACTGTAAGAAACAAATCTTCAAACATGGAAAAAGACTTTCTAGCTGACTAATGTCTAAAACATGTGTCCCTGATGAATTGGTAAATCCTTGTAAGTAGAATCCAATACCCTGGCTCCTCCTAACTTGTGGCTGTACTATATTCAACACATGGCTTCCAAAATCACTGATCTATCTCAAGCTAGGATTTGGGAAAAGAGTTTAGAGTCTCCATAGGAAGTCTTCAGGGACCAGGCCTGGAAGTGAGAAACATTGCTTCTCTCCTACCCCATTAACTAGAATTTAGTCACATAGCTTTGCTTAATACAAGAAAGCCTGGCAAATAGTTATGTACCCCAGGAGAAGAGGGAATGAGAGCCATGAACAGCAAGCCAGTTTCTATCACTCTTGAATAATAAGCTTTTGGGCCTCTCTACTAGTGCCCAGCAGGAGGGAGGATGGAAACCTGACTGAACATACCTGCAGGTAAGACCTGAAAGGGATAGCTCATCTCTGCTCCATGTGGGGTTGGTGAGGCTCTCTTACAAGATGCATCATTTGGTGGTGATGCAAAGTCTGAGGCAGCTTGGTTTATGTGTCAGGAGCCTGGGTTCTGGCTATGGGCACAAGCATTTTAGACCTCTTTCACCTGCCCTCTTTCTTCTTGTAACTTTTCTTTCTGATTAGGTGACTTGGATTTCTTTACATAGTAAGCCAAGGTAGCAAGAGAGTAGAAGCAAAGCAACAGCTTCTAAGGCCTTGGTGTGGGGCTGGCAAGTGTCTTCTTCATTATATTCTGGGAGACAAAACAAGTCTCAAGCCACTCCATATTCAAGAAGAGAGTGACAGGCTCTCTTAACGAGAGGAATGCCATTATCTTGGCCTTTTGGGGTGCTTTAACAGAATGTCATAAGCAAGGACTGATCAGCAACAGGCATTTGTTTTTCACAGTTCTGGAGGCTATGAGGTTCAGAATCAAGACATAGGAAGATTTAGCATCTGGTAAGGGCCCATTTCTTTTAGATAATGATTTCTTGCTGTGGCTTCACATGGTGGAAAGGGAGAATGAGTTTAAATTAGTTTTCTGCTGCTACATAAATACCTGAAATTGGGTGTGGTGGCACATGCCTATAATTCCAACACTCTGGGAGGCTAACGCAGGAGGATTGCAAGTTCAAGCCTAGCTTGGAAAATTGGTGCCTGCGATCTTGTCTCAAAAAAAAATTTTTTTGCTTTTTTTTTGAGACAGGGTCTCGCGTTGTAGTTGAGGCTGGCCCTGAGCTCACTATGGTGCCCAGGCAAGCCGCCGCGAACTCAGCAATCCTCCTGTCCCTGCCTCCTGAGTGCTGGGATTACAGGCATGAGCCACCACGTCCGGCATTATAGTATGCGGTGTTGATTGTTGGTGGGCATGTCTCTACGCCCAGCATTATATGTGGTTACCGGGAATCGAACTCAGGACCTTGCACTTGCAAGGCAGGCACCGGAACCACTGAGCTAGCCCTCCGGCCCATCTCAAAATTTTTTAAAAATTGTTAAAGAACTGGGAAAGTAGTTCAGTTTGAAAGCCCTGGGTTCAATCCCTAGTACAAAAAAAAGCAAAATAAAGTGGGAATGAATATTTTATAAAGAAAAAAGGTTTATTTAGGCCACAGATTTGGAGGCTGGAGGTTCAACATTGGGAAGCCCCTTTGTTTGGTACCTGTTGAGGGTCTCATGATGGATGGCACTGTAGAAGGGGCTCATATATGAGGGAGAGAATACAGGGAAGAAAGGAAGTCCCTGGTGGGCAAACCATATACAAACTATAGCAGAGCTCCCTTAGACACCTTTTTATGAGACATTAATCCCATTCGATAGAATAAACTCCCACAAATCCCACCTCCTGATATTGTAATATTGGGGTCTAGTTTTCATCATGCAATTTCAAGGTAGACACAGACATTCAGGCCATGACAGTTAGACGTGCACAGAATGGGAGAATTGGCAGCTATATCTGCAGGCACAAGCAGCTGGTAACAGGAGGGGAACCAGGCCATAAGCAGTGAGTCTTAGAAAATGTAGCAATGAGTAGTAGGCAGATGTATTCACACTGGGGAGAAATGTTCAGAAGAAAGGCTGGCAGCAGGTGGCATAGCTACAGGGAATGCCATTAAGATATTACTGCAATCCCTAGAATGCCTAATGCAGGAAGGGTGAAATCAGAGGCCCAAGGCTAGGTTAAGAGCTCCTATGCATGTGTCTGCCCATACCTCCCAAGAGGCCATTATAAAATCTTTATGCTGGTCAGCTTCCTGTCACTGTGACAAAACACCTGTGATAACTTATAAGGAGAAAGTATTTACTTTGGCACATGACTTCAAGGTTTCAGTCCCAGGTTGGTTGATTCAGTTGTTTTCCAGCCTGCAGCAGGAAGAGCGTTGTGATGAGGACTGTGCACCAGAACAAAGCTTCTCATATTATAGCAGGAAGGAAGTGAAAGAAGGAGAAGAGACGACCAAAGAGGGCCAGGGTTGCAATATCCTATTCAAGGGGACTCACTCCAGTGACTTAACTTCCTACCAAGTCTTTACTTCTGAAAGGTTCCACTACTTCTCAGTAGCTCCACACCCTGAAAGCCATGTGCCTTTGGAGGACATTTAAGACTAAACTATAGTAAACTTACTTTATTGTCAGAGCTTATGTATTTCGCAATGTTGCTATCTCTGCATTTTAAGACCATTTAAAGGTTAGGATAGTGTCTTATTCCTTGATATATCCCAAGCACTCAGCATAGTGTCTATCATATAGTAGATTCATAGCAAATGCTTGTTGAACTCACCATAAGGGCAAGTCCTACAGAGCTCAGCATGTTCTGGACCAGGCTGCCCTCCATTGGCCCTAACAAGGCACAGAACAGGTCTGAAAAGGAATCCATAGAGCTCTGCGGACTCCTTTGGAAATTTCCCATTCTACAAAAACTGTCATACTTTCTAGAGCTCATTTGCATCTACAGGTGCTCATATCAAAGAGAAGATCCGGTATTTGCCTATCTGCAATCTATTTATTTCACTCATTAGCGTGCCCTCCAGGTGTATCCATTTGCACATAAATGAATCAATCTTATCATTCTTTTTTTTTTTTTTTGAGACAGGGTCTCGCTTTGTAGTTTAGGCTGGCCCTGCGCTCACTATGTAGCCCAGGCAAGCTGCCACGAACTCAGCAATCCTCCTGTCTCTGCCTCCCGAGTGCTGGGATTACAGGTGTGAGCCACCACGCTCGGCACTGTGATATATGGTATTGATTGCTGGTGGGCGTGAGGCACCATGCCCAGCATTCCATGTGGTTACCAGGATTGAATTCAGGACCTTGCGCTTGCGAGGCAGGCACCAGAACCACTGAGCTAAATCTTTGGCCCAATCTTGTCATTCTTTATGACAGAACAATACTCCATTTCATTAAAAAATTAAAATTAAAATTAAAAAAAGCAAAACACATCTTTATCCACTCTCCAGTTGATGGACATTTGGGTTGTTTCCAAGATTGAGCTACCATGAACTGAGCTGCTATGAACAAGGGTGTACATCTGTCTTTCCAATGTGATTTTTTTAAAATTCTTTTGGGTATACTCCTAGCAGGGGGATAACCGGGTCAAATGGGACCCCTAGTCCTAGTTTTCTGAGAAATCTCCACACTGATCTCCACAATGGATGCACAAGTCTGCAATCCCACCAACAGTGGAGAAGGGTTCCTTTCTCCCCACAGCCTCTCCAGCATTTATTGTTGGTTGATTTTGTGATCACGGCCATTCTTTGTGGAGTGAGATGAAATCTCAGTGTTGTTTTCATTTGCATCTCTTGAATGACCAGTGATGTTGAGCATTTTGTCATATGTTTCTTAGCTGCTTTGACTTCTGCCTCTGAGAAGTGTCTGTTCATTTCAAATAGGGCTCCTTGCATTCTTGCCACCTAGTTTTCTGTCACACACTGACATAGCCCTGAGGAAGAGTACCACAATGGCAACTGAGACCATGAGGACTTCTGATATTGTGCCTCACATCCTCATTTATCTTGACCACTGCCAGTTTACCTATCCCTCCAGTTTTCATATTTTAGAACTCCTCTGCTCAAATGGTTCTGAATGTTCCTAAAATTGACTCAAGTTCCCAATCCTAACCTCCAACCATGCAGACACCTTAGCTCTGCTATTTGGAGCATAGGATCTTCACAGTTCCTTACATTCTCAAGATCTTCTCTAAATTTAAAAGAAAAAAATCACATAAAGATTGAAGGTTGAACCCTTCATGGAAATGGTCTATTATGGATGGATAACTGAATCCTGCACAGAATCTAGGCTCTGGGGAGTGAGGGAAAGAGAGCTAGTGTAGGCCTTTTAAAGTCATAAGATTGACAGTATTACTATCACAATAAAAAAGCAAAACATTATAGTGCAGCTGGCTGGCTGGGGGTAGCTGTGCTTGTTAGACAAGCTGCAGGAAGGATGAAGGTGGGGTGACCACCTGCAAACTGCACCATCCAATGTCTTCTGCTGTACCCACCACACACCTGAGCTGCAGTTAGAGCACCCTTTTGGGACAGTATTTGTGCCATAAGGCTACCTACCTGATCCAGGGACTGTCAGAATGTTCCCATCACTTACCTGAATTCTGACTAAAACTTGAGGACACAGTCTCAACTCTCATAAGGATCAGTACTTTCCTACCACCTTTCCACACCCAAACCTCACAAATCTCTGGGCTGTAAGGGATTCCATGTAAATATTGTCTGTTTTCTTCATTGCTATTCAAACCAGGAGTGTACAATACATGTCTAACTTTGTAAAAGAATGATGGAGTAGAACAAATTTAGTCTTCTGTGCACATCAAAGAAAGTTTGGGCAATGTTGATGGGGAGTCTTAAAGGCACAGCTGTGAGTCGGGGGAGCCCAGTAGCTCCACGAAGGCACATGACCTCATTTTACTTGCCGTGCTCACAATCTGACTGGAGTAGCAGGTGGTGGGCTTGGTTTAAACTGGGTGATGGAGTTCAGAGAACAACCCCTAAGCCTGTCAGAAGATATTCCCAACAGAAGTGCGAGAGGGACATTCTCTTTCTACTGTATCATTTCCATGCATGGCCCAGTGTGCTGTAATATCTGCCATACAAATTCATGAAAACCTCACTGGCGAATGAACATACATCCCCAGATGCCCTTCTCTCTTCATGGTAAAATTGCTTTTGTCCTCATTCTTCTCTTTCTCTAACCTTTGAGACCCTTCTGTTTTGAGTTTTGTTTTTGTTTTTTGCTGCAAAAGAAGAATCATTTCTCTAGTCTTGTTGTTAACCTTCAGAAAACATTTCTCACCATCAGGAAACTTTCTGGCACCAGTCTTCTCTGACATAGGTCACCGGAAGGCACTGGCTCTAGTGCCTGTCTGACTTGGGGCTTTGTTAATCCAGGCTCTGGATTAACTGACCTAGGCACTTAATGGAGCCCAACCCTGGCTCACTGGAGAAGCCATTCAGAGACTCCATCTTACCCTGGGCCTTTCTGTGATCCAGTATCTGAAGTCTTGCCTTCCACTCTAGTAATGCAAAGAAACATATCCAGCTGGAGTTCCTCTCCTCTGTGGTCCCCGCTTTGTTTTCATCCCCAGGATCTGGGCATCACTCCCCATGCACAAAGACTTTATGAGAGCTACCTGCTTTGCTCTTTTAAAAAGCATGAAGCTCTCTTTTGAGACTTATCTTCCCAACTGTTCTAGTTGTATGTGAGCTAGAAAGATAAGTGCATAAGAAATAGCAAATCAATTAATTTAATAGCTATTTGTGAATCAACTGATCTGTGCTAGTTGTGAGCAAAGAAAGCAAATTTGTGTCCACATAGATCTCACAGTTTAGTATTTATCTTTCATCTTTCACCTCTTTCTATATACATGCCATGTTCTCATTTATTATCTATCAAAGCCTACGTTACAATGTTCTTTGTAAAAAAAAAAGTGGTGATACAAAGCTGTGATCAGGCTGAGGCGGGAGAATCATTAAGTTCAAGTCCAGCCTAAATAATTTAACAAGACCCTATCTCCAATAGCTCAATAGTAGAGTGCTTTCAGTTTGGATCCCTAGGACCACAAACAAATACACAATAGCAGCTCAAATTAAGCACAAGAAGACATGTCCTGTGATCAGACTCCTTCTGTACACCTTAAACCATCACAGTTGTTTATCTGTTACTGGTAGAAAAAGGCCATGTGTTGATGGGCCCAAATGGATCATGAGTCTCAGTTTTATATATGTTTGTACATGATACTCAAGCAGCCACCTTGTGAGACATAAAGCCATTATTATTAGCTCTTTATCACCATTAAGGAACCTCTGATTCCGAGATGTTAAGCAACTTTCCTAAGCTCAAGCAGCCATTTAGTAGATGAGCTAGAACCTGAAGTTCACCCATATTTCTACACTCAGATTGGATGGAGCTAAGACACTTACGCCTTACTAGGTACCCATATTAAAAATAATATTAGCATTCAAGTTCTTTCTTTAGCTACATATATGTAGCTTGTATAGGTGTACATTTTGCTATTACAGTGACCATAGAGAGTAATACAATCCACATCTTCTGGTTTTGTTCATCTGAAACTCAAAATAGTGACTGAGTAAAGATGGCCACCCATCATTTATATCCCAACTGTAGAACTTGTTGTGGTATTCTTCTTGTAGTATTGTTCTTCAGTTCGTTATTAAGTAGTCATCTGCATTACTTTATGTCCTGTTTCTATTCATACATAGTTTCATTGTTCAAAATACTATGGTAGCATTTATCAAAAGACTCTTGACAACTGTTATCTTAAGCATTTATAATCATGCTAAGCTCAAATATGCCATTCTGACATATGTATGTAAAAATATATAAAATATATATATTATATATTATATGCATTACACTGACATGCATCCCCTACCTTTTTTCCTCAAACACATAATTTGTATTCCTCAGAAAACCCAATGTGTAATGCAAAAATAGTAATCTGTAGGGGGAGCTCAAGGCTTCTCCCTGATCCCTCTGAGGCAGACAAGAACTAGGGATGAGTCAAGGGCAAAGACATTACGGGGCCTGGTGTGGGCAGGTGGCCTTTGATGGTGCCTATCCTGGAGATTAGAGGCTTCTGTGTGTACATACTAGGGTTTTTTTTTCAAATATACCTTCCCTTGGAATGTAATCTTTTGAGGATTCTCCCATGCAGCTCATGTCATAGCAGGGGCCTTTCCCGTACCTCAGGAACCCTGGCAGGAGCCAGGTAAGGCAGGAGAAAAGATGACTCATGGACATACA
Source organism: Thryonomys swinderianus (assembly GCA_004025085.1). NCBI lineage: Eukaryota > Metazoa > Chordata > Mammalia > Rodentia > Thryonomyidae > Thryonomys > Thryonomys swinderianus. Next base: position 9,615 of record PVIC010025202.1, read on the forward strand.
TTACTCTGGGCTTTCAGCCAGAGGCATCCTGTGCCTTGCCACCTTCCCAGATCTGGTCCCCAGTTCCAGAGATTCCACATGGGAGTGAAGGAGATTTAATGTCAAGTCCCTATGGCTTTGAGCCAGAGGACTCTACCTGGAAGTCTCTCTGCTGGGCCTTTGGAACAGAATAATAGTGCTGTCTGTGGCCACAGTGAGCTAATTTTGTGAATTTGAGGATCAGGAGGCCTGATCTTCTTCATTAGTAACAAAGCACAAACCAACACAGGGATCCAATTTATGGCATAGAAAATATGTCCTGAGAAAATATGCATGATATAAACATAAATACAATTCTGCCTTTTTGCAAATAAGTAATAAAATGATATGTTAAGGAAAGTTTCAAGTGATGCATTAGGAGCAGAACAGAAAAGTAGCCGACAAAGTGAATCCATGTGGCTTAGAATTGTGGTATAGACCATATTGCTATAGCAGGAGCCCTGAGGCTCCAGAGCACTCACCTAAGAGGCTCTGCTGGTGCAACAGGTTTCAGGGAGAGGCTGGGGAGGGAGCTTTCCAGGGCACAGGAACAACTTCTCCACCTATTTTAGTTTAAATTCCCTCAATATGGACACTGAGAAGGCAGAAGAAGATGTGGGTGTAGGTGATTTATTCACAAGAGGGTCTCAAGAAGCAAAGATGAGGACAGGGGAGAGTAACAAAAAGAAAGGAAGATACATGCTGAAGAGAGAGTTAGCACTCAGGGCAACTGGGACTCAGTCCTTGAGAGGCCATGAGACATGGACCACACATCAGAATCAGCCTCTGAGGAGGGGTGGGGTAGAGGACATTCATTCAGAAGTTCTGTTCCCCATGAGTCCAGGCACCCCTGGACATCAGGTTATTCATGCTTTCAAATTGTACTGATGGTTCTGGAGAGAAGAACAAACTTGGGGTGGGAAACTGTCAGGGTGGCTAAGGTTGTCTAAGATTTCAGGTGTTTCAAGGGCACTGAGGGACCCTGTCATGAGGCATTTACAATATCCTTCTAGCAAAACTGAGACTGGGGCTGGAGGGTTAGCTCAGTGGTTCTGGCGCCTGCCTCGCAAGCACAAGGTCCTGAGTTCGATCCCCAGAAACCACATACAATGCTGGGTGTGGAGACTCATGCCCATCAGCAATCAATACCACATACCACATACCACAGTGCCGGGTGTGGTGGCTCACACCTGTCATCCCAGCATTCGGGAGGCAGAGGCAAGAGGATTGCTGAGTTCGAGGCTTGCCTGGGCTACATAGTGAGCTCAGAGCCAGCCTGAACTACAAAGTGAGACCCTGTCTCAAAAAGGAAAAAAAAAAAACCGAGACTGACCTACATGGTTTCCAAGGATGCACTCAGATTTTATGTTCAGCAGTGTCTTGGTGTGTGGAGTTGCCTGTATCATGGATTTTCTATTCTTGGAGGTACTGAGCTGGCTATCTCTGGAAGTAACTCAGAAGATGCTTGATAACCACTTGGAAGGAAGGTTGTAGCATCACACATGTGATTGGCTCATACTCTTTTTTTTTTTTTTTTTGTACTGGGGATCAAACTCAGATCTTGCTTTTGCCAGGCAGGTGTGGCACCACTGAGCTACATCCTGGCCCCCACATTTGTGACTGGAATAAGGGACTTTCAACATTCTATCTTGCATTCCTTGGAAACAGACCCTGCAAAGAGGATTCTGGTGCAAGTGATTTATTGAGGAAATGCTTCATGGGTAGGTCAGCAGAGGGTGAGTGAAGCAGGACAGCAAAGGGAAGGGAGCCAAAGAAAGTTTTCATGTCAGGAAAAGTCCCAGCGTCCCAGCCTCAGCCTGATCCCATAAGAGAGTTCTGGAGTATAAATCACACCTCAGATTCTGTCACTGACTCCAGGCAAAAGGGGTTTCCAAACTCCCTCAGCCACCAGTCATTGAAAACCCTAGCCTTCAGACATCTTGAAGACAGTCTTTGCAGGTACATAGGTGTAGGCACTTAGAGGCAAAAGCACAATGAAGCCAAAGAGGTGCATGAAAGAAATGAAAGAGATTGAGACACAGTCAGTAAGTGCTACAGTTAGGGAAGTGTGATGGTCACACTAACATGGGTGCTGTCTCCATTCAGGTACAGTTTTACAAGGATGAGGCACCAAACATCCTGTCCTGGGCTCATACAATGTTGGACACAGTTGACGCACAGGAGACTTAGCAGAGTGGAGCTTGAACTCCCAGTATCCAGTGGTGCAGAAGAGGGTGAACGGGGACTGTATCACCTTACAAAGTCTAGAAAGAATGACCCCAAAGCCTCATGCAAACAGTGTGGGATCTTTTCAAATGGAAGTAGATGTAGGACTAAAGACAGTAAAAATATTTCTGAAATGAAAGGATAAATCTAGCTATGCAGAGACACAGCACAATGCCATCATAAAAAATCCACTTTTGTCCATGCCACAGCCCTGAACCTCCTGTGCACTAGATCAGAGACCCTGATAAATCTGGGCTGCTAGAAATGCCAACCAGCTCATATGTTTTCAGTGAGCAATGACAGGGAGCCAAATTGCTTTATTCCGATTAGGGAAGGGCCTCTGACTGTAAAATATACTGTGTGAAAAAAATATTGAGTTTTAGTTCGCTGACACATCAATTTAAGAGAGTTATGACTCTCACATGGAGGCCAAGCAGGTATCTCCCCACATGTATGTGCAATAAAAATTAATTGTGGCCTTTTATACAGGGCACTGTCCTCACTTGTGGGATCAGAGGGTGACCTGAGTGTCACCCCCAGTGGCAAGTCCCAACACTACAAGTACTGGTTCTTTTCTGGAAAACCACAGAGGGACACAGAACAAAAATCTGTAAATAAGCTTCATGTAAAACTCTTTGAATTCAAAAATGCACCCATGCTATATTCATATTTTTCTTTAAAGATATGTACCCATGTCTTATGGGAACAATGTATGTGTCCCGTCGGGTTCCAGTCAAGAAAGCAGAAACTTTTCCAAGTCTTCCAAATTAATTCAGGAAATTGGTTACACCGGAAATAGAAGAGTGAAAATGGGAAACAGAGAAAGATAAAGCAATCTGGAGATTAGTGACAGCCAGAAACTCAAGGGACATAAAGAAGAAGTGGCTCAATGTAAGTCAGAAGCTAGAGCCATCCCCAGGGAGCTTGAGCAATGGTTGGAACTCACAGAGGGAGTTGTGACCACAGAAGGAGGGGCTGTCTGGGGAACTGCTGTGTCTCTGCTGCCAGATATACCACAGGAAGCAAAAGGTGAGCTGGCGGAAGTACTCTGGGTTTTCTTTTTCTCCTGCCCTCCAGTCTCCTACCAGTACTTCTCATTGGTCAAATTGAGATGAAGACAAAGTGCAAGGTGGTCTGGGAGATGTGGTTTCTTGTGATACAAGGCATACCATGGGTAGGATAAAAGTTGGATGCCAGGGCAGAGAGACAATCGATAGTCATAGCACATATATAAATTCCCCTCTGTTGGTTTGCATCACAGCATGACAATTCTGTAACAGTGCTGACTGTGAGATTCGGGAAGAGGTGCTAGCCTGGTGCTCAATCTCGATTTGACTGTGGTACCTTCCAATCGAGTCTGTTACGTCAGATTGAGATTGCACAGTGGCGAGCCCCTTAGAAAGGCCTGCAGGTGAGTGACAGACATACCATACATTAAGAAGATAGTATTTCATTAGAACTAATAAGAACAGTGGACCTCCCTTCCTGGTGTGTCCGCTTCATCTGTATTCTCTACATTGTTGATACTAAGACAGTAGTAAGCTTATGGCTTTAGGGAAGAAGGAGCTGCACCACAGATAAAAAATTCTGTCTCCTCTTCCAAGAGTAGATGGTGGAAGAAACAGAAGAAAGTCAGGAGAAACCAGACAAAGCAGTAAAGTGCCAAACCTTGGCTTCCCAGCAGGCAGGGAAAAAGTGAAGACCCTAATTGTATCTGTGTAAGAAATCTCAAAACAGAGGCTTTTGCTCCACTTTCTATTGGGTTTCTGAGAGGAAATCACTTCACTGGGAGCCTGGTATCATCATGGCCATGTCAAAGCAGAAATAATAGGGATGTCAGATAGGTACTCAGACAGATGGCATTGAAGCCATCACAGCTCTTATGTGACATGGGAACAGTTCAGATGTTCCCAATTTTTCCAGTGTGGCACACACGGTGGCTCAATTGATGGCAGTAGCCAGATGCTGGCCCTTTGTGGAGTGCAGGGTGGCTCTACAGCAGTGGCCCAGGGGAGAGAGAGAAAAATGGTAATGTACAAGCCAGAGGCACATGAATTACAGCACCAGCAAGAAGGGAGCTTCTGTGTTCTGAATATTTGTGTCCCTTCAAAATCCAGAGCCCTCATGGGGGAGATTAGGGGCTCCTATAAGAGAAACCTCAGAGAGATCTCTTAACTTCTGTTCTGCATGAGGACAAGGCCTACCTCAGAAAGCCTTCCCCAAAGCACTCCAAGCCCATTCATCTCTGATTTGGTGACCACTTGCAAAGAACCAAATAGAGGTTCTGATGTCCTCAGATCTAGCAGAGCCACAAGACAGAGGGACCGTGAGTCCTTGAGTCACTGCTTGAATGTTGGTTGCCAGATCAAGAAAATCTACATAGCACTGCTCCATGGGTGCGAAATAACTCATATTGTGTTAAAGTCCTGGAATTTGGAGATTGTTTATTAAGGTATCCAACCTAAGATAGGTTGGCTCCTCACTCAGCTCCCCCAACCTGCTTTATAGAGCTCTTATGAGGATGAATTAGGAAAATACATGCAAGAGTGCTTTAAAAGACTAAAAGCACTCTAAAAATGTAAAACAACATTGAAGATGAAATCAATTTTTCCCAGGCTTCAAAGCATACTGTTAGGAACTGAATGTCTGAGTCCTTCTGAAAAATCACATGTTGAAATGTAATCTCCAATGTTTAGAAGTGGGGCCCTTGGGAGGTAATTAGGTTACAAGGTTAGAGTCTTTGTGAATGGGATTAGAGAGCTCTCTTGGTCTCTTCCCACCAAATGAGAATACAAAGAGAAATTGACTGTAACCTGGAAGTGAACTCTCCCAAAATCAGACCATACCAGAACTTTGATCTCAGAATTCCTTGGCTTCCAAAACTGTGAAAAATGGATCCCAGTTGTTGGTAAGCCAGCCAGTCTACAGTGCTTTGTTATAGCAGCCCCAATTAAGACACATACCCATTATTTTACTTTTCCTATTCCCAGTGAGGGCTATGGTATTATTCTGAGTTGTATGTACTCTTATAGTTACCTCCTCAAACTATCTTCCCCCTTGAGATAAGAAGAGCAGAGGATGAGAGAGAGAGAGAGGCACTGACTCTCTCCAACACAGCTTGGAGGGAGCTCAGTGTCTCCCTCCTGTGGTTTCCTGATCTGAAATCTACCAGTGATATCCCCTGGTGCTCTGGTCCTCGAGGTGCCTGCCCATTGAAGCACTTCTGGGGATCCAGAACTGATTAATAACAGAGAGAGTTTTGGGAAGGTTCAGTTCCAGAAAATGGAAATGGCCCACTGATCAGGGCCCCCACTGCCCTATTACCCACTCTTCATCTCTATCTCCCACACAAAGGTTATTATACACTACAGCCAGTTCACAAGGGACCTAACCAATGGTGTAAATGGTAATTTAAGAGCACTTGGAAAGGCCGCCCAATACTCCTTTTCTAAAAGTACCTCTCTTGGTTCTTTGTGCTGAGGGCCACTGTATTAATATGATTAACACCTCTTTGGTGGGTGTGGACTGAAGTGTTAAGATAGTGTTATCTGCTAACACTGCACAACAAAATAGTAGCTCATATCTCTTCCCAATGTGTCTACCAGCTGGGAACAAGAAACTTAAAAGGTACAGGAGCACAAGAGTCACTTTTGAGCAGATGTCACTGGCCTGGAAGGCAGGGCTAGGTAGTATAATCCAATAAAGACATAGACAGTGACAAAGAAGGTTTCCATGGAAAGAGAGAAGAATAAAGGAAATGGTGGAAGGGAGTGAAGCCAAATAAGGCCTGCTTTCCCCAAAAGTAGCCTTAACTACCTCAGGCTACAGCCAACTGAATCTTTAATAAAAGAATACTCACCTAGTATTCTCTGTGTGCCACGTGTTGACCTAACTGCTCTGTGTCTCAAAAAGATCTTTAGTGGGCCGGAGATTTAGCTCAGTGGTTCCAGAGCCTACCTCGCAAGTGCAAGGTCCTGAGTTCAATCCCCGGTAACCACATACAATGCTGGACGTGGTGACTCACGCCTATAATCCCAGCACTTGGGAGGCAGAGGCAGGAGGATTGCTGAGTTTCAGGCCTGCCTGAGCTCCATAGTGAGTTCAGGGCCAACCTGAACTACAAAGTGAGACCCTGTCTCTAAAAAAATAAAGATCTTTAGTGGGGTGACCATCATTGTTACTCCCTCAAAGGATGTTGAGCAGCATATACTTGCCTGAGGTCAACAGTGCTTGGATTTGAATCCAAGAAGTCTTCTTCTGAAAGCTGTTCTCCTAACCACTAAATCATATTTCTTCTGAACTTAATGGAGTTGAATATAACAATCACTTTGAAGGGAACTTCGTATGAAGCAGGACAGATGTTGAAAAGATGGATGCACAATACCATTATTACTCTTCCTCAAGGAATTTCAACTGTAATGAAGAACAGCCAGACAGCCCAGCGAGGTGTATGGGGGTAGCCATGCTGAGAGGTCAGGACAGGCAGGTAGCATCCATGAAATTGGTTCCCAGAAAGTATGATTGCAGGCATCTGGCTCAGGTTGGGAACTGGACTCCTGTCTAGATGAACAAACACAAGGAAGCCCTAAGGCCTTGCTGGGATGAGAGTGAGGATTTGGGAATAGGATGAGCTATTGACACTGGAAGTGAGAATAAGACAAAAGCTGAAAAGGATGTATCCTTTCACAATGACCATTTTAACTGTATCTAAGAAAAAACTTAATACTGACTTGGTTTTCTTTCATTTCCTCACCCACCTTTCTGACTTTATCCAGCTAAACCTAACTCTCTCTCTCCTGCATACATAAAATTGTCTGGGCCCCAGAACAGACTATTGAGGCTAGAAGTTTTCACTCTTGGCTTCTACACTCCATTGTGATATGTCTTAGTCTGGAACAGATCTTCGACAGTCTATAGGCTGAGCAAGAAGTGGGAAATCTCTGGGACAGTATCTCTGCTACCCATCTTCCTGGGTTCCCAAAGTCATGGGATTATGTTGGCAGAAATCTCTTCAGTATCTGCTCAAAACCTACCCACCATTTCTCCTTATTAACAGAAATTTAATTTTGTCTGGGAGCAATATGTTACTCTTAGTAACTGAATCATGATTGTCTAGGCCAATTATGATCAGTGGCTTCTCCATTTTCCTTGTCTTCCTAGAAAGCTAAGAATATCACATGACCCAATTCATTCTAGGCAATAAGAAGAAAGAGGAAGATTCTGTGTATTGTTAGAAGGGGACCGTGCTCCGAGAAGCTTTCCTTTCTGATGTAAGTGTAAAATAGCTCGCATAGCCCTCTTTCCACCTGCTCTTTATCTGCATATTAGACTTGATGTCTATTCTTCCCTTCCTCTAGTTCATAACTTCAGACCCAGGTATTTAGGCTTGAACAAAGCTGAGCTATCATCTTTTCTCTCAGCCTTCTCTTTCCAAAAGGTGATGGTCCCATCCTTTTACCTACATGTGTCATTCACTCAGGCAAAGCCAAGTGCCATTACCAACCAACCCACCTCTCATCAGTCACCATGTCTTACTCATTTAACCTCTTGACTGTCTCTTGAATCAGTTTCCTCGCCATCACCAGTGCTCCTGCCATAGTTCCAACCCTCATCCTGCCTCATCTTGATTGCAGCACCATCCTCCAGACTGCTATCTGCCTCCCTTCCAAACTCTCCAATCAGTCCTCTGAAAGTGAGCTTGAGTTTCATTTCTAAAATGTAGATCTGAGCAGGTCATCTCTCTGTATAAAACCCCTCAGTTGCTTCCCCAGGTTTTAGCTTAGACCCCTTCAGACCTGAATTTTAACAGAACCTTTGGGCTGTGGTTCCTACCTACTTGCTTCTACCATCCCCCAAAAGAATTTCTTAATGTCCTAGTGCATCATTTGCAGTGTGCTCTTAGAATTGTCCCTGCACGAGCATCCTATTCCTTCTGCCTGAATTTGCCCTCTCTCCCTCTGATTCCTCTTCAGTCCTATTTGACCCTCAAATTTTAGGTCAATGTATTACTCTTTCTCTTCTCAGGAAGACTTCATAATTCCATTCCTCTGTCTACTTTAGCTGTCTTCTTTTCAAGGTCTTTATCTACAATATCACCTTATACATTGATTCATAATTTCTAGCTATTTTTAAGGGTGACTGTTCATTTAGCTTTACTCACATGTTTACCAAAGTTCATTGCTCATCATCGCTTTTCACCTCCTACAGCTTCCTTCTGGGTTTCATTTCTGGGTTTTATTTCTGATGTAAATCCCTTAGTAATTCTTTCAGTTAGGATCGTAAGTGTAAATTCTCTCAGACTTTGTTTTAAAAAGTCTATATTTATTTTACTCTCACTTTCATTTTACTTTTTGTTGTGAAAAATTCAATATAAAGAAAAGGGGGAGAAATAATATAGCAAACATGCAGATTCTCCATCTGGATTTAACAATTGTTAATATGTGCCATGTTTGCCTTTCTATTTATTTTGTTGGAACATACTTCAAAATAGATTTCAAGCACCCTCATGTTGTACCCTGGACAGAATATTTTCTTTTGCCATGACGTTCTTTTTCTCATTTGTTTATTGAGAAACTGATGTGTCTAGGTTTCATACCAAGATTTCCTTGTCCTCTGGCTTTTGGCTAAGTTTGGCCAATAGGAAGATCTGACAGAAGACCAGAAAATAGACTAAGAATGGGCAGTGGTTTGCTTTCTGCACTGAAGCCTACAGCTCTATGAGGGAACCCTCTATAGCTATAGACATGGCTTTTTTCTTGCATTTCAATCACCATTTTCTTCTTTGCCCCTTAAGATTCGTGACTGGGAATCCTATGGTTCTGAGGTGCTTCAACATACTTGGTTTCAGCACATCCTGACTACACTCTGGAAAGTCTCAAATTAACCCCTCCCCATATTATCTCACTTGATTCTGACTGATATTCATTCCTAAATACAATCACATACCATGTAACAGTATTTTGGTTGATTTTGGTACATATATACAATGGCCCCATAAAACTGTGAAGGAGCTAACAAATTTTTAGCATCTGATAATGTCTTAGCCATCGTAATGTCATAATGAAAAAGCATTAATCATGCATTTGTGGTGATGTTATTATAAAAAATCTACTTCACTGCTAGTCATATAAAAATATAGCACATACAATTGTATACAGTACGTAACACTTGATGATGAAATAAATGACTATGTTACTAGTTTATGTGTTTACTATATTATTCCTTTTACTATTAATGTAGGGTATATTCCTTTTACCTATGATAAAATTTGCTGTAGAACAGTATATCTATTTACCTGGCAGCAGCTCCATGCGTGTCATGCTTACAGAGTCCTTTGATTGCATCAAAAGATCGTGTCTGTCAAGTGATTGACCTATACCAGAAGTGGCAAATATATGGCATGAGTGCCACAGTGGGCTATTGTTATCACTAAGAGCTATAAAAGGTTCAACATCACTGATTTATACCATCAAGACTCATGTAAGTACAGGACATAATGTTCAAACAATGATGAAATCACCAAATAATATGTTTCACAGCACATGCTATCATTGTTGAGTGACACATGACTATAGTTAACTGTATATTACTTATACAAAGACTTTTTAAATACAAATACAATACCATTATTACACAAACTAAACAAAATTAAGGGTGATTCCCTAATATTATCTAGCATCCATATTCTACTTTCTCCCCTATTCAAAAATGTCTTATCCAGCTGCTTTGTTCAACTCAAGCCTCAACCTGAGGACCATGTATTGCTTTTGCTTACTGTCTTTTCAATCCCTTGTTATCCCGAAAAGTGGCACACCCCCAATCCTTTCTTTTCAGGCTAAACATTTTTGGCAGGAATACTTCATAGATAATGGTGCCTATTTCATTTTCTATTGGAGCACTTGATGTCTTAGAGAATTCCTGTATCCTATTTGCAGTGTAAAGTCACATTCTGCAGGGCTTTGAATTCTTATGGAAGCTTTTTATTTACTGTCTAGTGCTCTTGGAAAAGAGAATGGCAAAGTTGTCCACTATCTTCTGTCATCCTTATAAGGTGTGTCAGCCAAGCTTCTCTTGCTATAAAACATGAGCAAGACTATCATTTTATAAAGAGGGAAGGTTTATTTCAGCTCCCAGTCTGAGAGGTTTCAGCCCTGGTTTGTTGGCCCTGTTGTTCTACCTGTTGGACTGTAGAACAAAACTACCCACTTCATGGCCAGGGCGCCAAAAAGAGGGAGGAACAGACTGGTGTCTCCCAGTACCTTCAAAGGCACAGCCTCCAGTGGCCTGAAACCTCCCACTAGGCCCCATCCTTCACAGCTTCTACTACCTCTCAGTACTGCCAGACTCAAGAGCAAGATTTTAGCACATGGGTCTCTGGGGAAATATACCTAAACTGTAGCACAAGATGTTAACTTTATGCAAAGATCTCAGTTTGAGTTCTTTCAATTTTGTAAGGGCTCAGGACCACTTTTTCTGACTCCACATCCATGATTAAACTCAGACCTCTTCACTGCCTACCTCCTAAGACCTATATTCTGTCTGATAAATTCCATAGTGTTGTAGTAATGACTTCTGAGTTTATTATTTGAATTTAACTTTTTTGTTCCATCTTGGTACCTCAGGTGTTTAATTTCTTTCATTTTCAGCTTGTACTAATTTCTGTAATATTTTATTGCTACGCTTCCCCCAACTTTTTAGGTGTTATTGTTATTGTCTGCTTAATTTATTTTCTCAATGTCTAGGACTTAAGCACTTTGAGGGCATCATGTATAACAGATTCAAGTCCGTATTCCTCAAATCTAGCAAAGTTCTTGGCAGATAATGGATACTTGGTAAATATTTGTAATGTTTGAATGAATAAATACAATTGTAATTGTGAAGCTTAATGTTTTCCTAGGCATGAATTTACGATTAGTACTTTTTTGTGTGAAATTTCGTCACTAATCCCTTTCAACCCATAGTAGTCTAGTCTGGTTGTTGACTACATATTTGCCTCAGTTTTTTCTGTATTTTAGAAGGAAACATCCTATTCACATACTTATTTGCACATCCTATGGTCTTCTTCTTTAATGTTTCCCTATTGTTTATCAGCCACAATATAACAGTTCATTCTATTTAGCCCAAGAAGTAATAAAAGAGATTTCTATCTGTAAAGAAAAGAAACCCACTAGAGTTAGCTCTGGTTTAAAAAAAAAAGAAAGAAAGAAAGAAAAGGAAAATAACTTGTGCATACACAGATCTCACAAGATCCCAAAAGCAGGAAGTGAACCAGGAGTGAAAATTCAGGAATTGAGAGGCTCCCTTTGTCTCTCAAGGGTCACATGGCAGCTTTCATCCTAGACTCTCCCCAATCCGTCCTCCAGAGTCCTTCTGCCTGGATTCCTTCTCTTCTTCACAGAGCCTCTCAGCTCAGAATCAATGTGCCCTGGCAGGTTTCTGCAATTACAGCAGATGAGGACAAAGGTATTTATTTTGCCCACAATTCCTAGAGGATAAATCTGATTGGCTCAGCACACCTTATAGACAACGTACCCAGCCTCCCTCACCACCTTCAGTCAGGTATTTCTCTTTGGTCCAGGTAACTCTAGGCTGGGAAGTGGCAGAGTACGCTGGTCTGCTGCCTTCGTGGCAGGATATGGGCACAAGGTCCCCCATCTACTGGTCCTTACGAGATCATACATGCCACCTAACACAAGCTGGAGTTTGGACTAAGAGCTGGAATAGCTCAATACAGGTTTTTCAGAGTGAATGGATGACAGAATGAATGAAGAATGCAGGAGAGAAATCAGAAATGATAGGGGGATACAGCAGACATCCCTAAAGGAGAACTACAGTTCTGTTCCTAGGAGATCTGACAAGGCAAGACTTCATCTGAATGAAGACATCAGTCTAACTTTACCTCTACCCCAAAACTTCCAAGCACCTGTGTCTGTAAAAGCTAGAATGAGACTTAAACTACAGAATTGGAGGCTATTTAGCAGTGATGGTACTCTAGAGGCTTATTTCATTTTACTTCGTATTTTTGTTATGTGAGTAAATGTCTGTCTTCCTCAATAAATGTTAGAATCCTTGAATGTCAGAAATATGTCTCATATGGCATCTATGTCTCTAAAGTACCTAACACCTCATCTTGCTCATATTTTTGCCTGACTTCAAATCTTAATCTAGCAGTCTGCTGAGCGTGTACCTTGAGCCACGTCAGTTAGACACTTTCTCCAGTTCCCTCCTCTGTAGACAGGGGGTCATCATACTACTCAGTTCATAAGATTGTCACATGGATTAAATAGTGAATACACAGCAAATCATTTTGACCAGTTCCTGGCACACAGTAAGCTCTTAAGAAATGTCAGCCATTATTAATAGGTGTTGTTTTCAGACTGAGTTGACTTTTTATTTTTTTTGAGACAGGGTCTCTCTTTACAGTTCAGGCTGGCCCTGAGCTCACTATGTAGCCCAGGCAAACCTCGAACTCAGCAATCCTCCTGCCTCTGCCTCCCAAGTGCTGGGATGACAGGTGTGAGCCACCATGCCCGGCACTGTGGTATGTGGTATTGATGGTTGATGGGTGAGTCACCACGCCCAGCATTGTATGTGGTTACCAGGATCGAACTCAGGACCTTGCGCTTGCGAGGCAGGTGCCAGAACCACTGAGCTAAATCTCCAGCCCAAGACTGAGTTGACTTTTGAAAGATTCCTGAGATATCTATCAACTGATCTTTGCTTTGACTCTGTTGTTTATCTATCCCATTCAGGATAGCTCCAGACTGCACGACCTTATAGGTCCTGCTGGTATCTGGAGGTCACTGTTGAGGGCAGAAGCTATGTCCAGTCCAAATCAAGTCCTAAGAAAAATGATTGGCACTGAATCTCAGCCCTAATGCATTGTCCTGGAAGTCTGGTCTTTTCTTACTAAGGGAGCAACCTCATGCTGCTTAAAAAAGTGTCAGACCTTGCTGGGCGTGGTGGCTCACACCTGTCATCCCAGCACTTGGGAGGCAGAGACAGGAGGATTGCTGAGTTCAAGGCTTGCCTGGGCTACATAGTGAGCTCAGGGCCAACCTGAACTACAAAGCAAGACCCTGTCTCAAAAAATAAATAAATAAATAAATAATAAAAAGTGTCAGACCCCTCTCTATTGACACTGGTACACATACACCCCCCCACACACACACACAACCTGAGCCATGTGAATTCCCCTTGCTCCTGTCACTCCTGCTGAGTCCTGGTTCCCAGAGTCTCCTTTCCCTATTCTCAAACACCACTTCATCCCCACCCCTGTCAATAATCCTACATCTCTTGGATCTTCTCTTTGCCTTCCCAGGTAATGGTAAGTTCCAAGTGGGACTTCCATGTGACTAAGAAAGAAGAGAGGACTTTTCTTCCTCCACCAAGTTATATGTATACATTTTTCCAAGAACTATTGGACAATGCCCTGCTTTTAGTTTACACCAAGGAACAGATGCAGTAATGTGTATCTGTCTTTCTTTGTTTCTCCTGGAAGCAGAACCTGAGACCAGGACTTGGGCCCAGAGCATTCATTTAACAAGTGGCCATTGGAACCCAGAGGGGAAGCCAATTGTGTTAATCAGCTTTCCATTGCTGTGATAAAATACCTACAGGAAAGCAATTTAAAGGAGGAAAGGTTTGTTTTAGATCACGGTTTCAGTCTATGTCAGTGGCTTTACTGCTTTTAGCCCTGTGGCAAGACAGAAACATGATAGCAGATAGACATGGTAGAGGAAGATAGCTCAGCTTATTGCAGTTAGGGAGCACAGAGAGTGAGAGAGCAAGAGAGGAATAGGCTTTGAACAAGATATGGTCCTCCAGGTTATGCCCTATAACCCACTTCCTTCAACTGGGCCCTACCTTCTAAGATTCATTACAGTGGTACCTAGGTTCATGAACTTAATTTTTCCTACAGTTCTTGTCATAAACTGAACTGGATGAGAACTGAATCAAATTCCATGCTTAAGTTCAGCAGTGAACCAAGGTACCAATGTACCTGTCAATGATGCCATCAAATTCAACATCCACTGATAAAGTTTAAGACATCATGATCCAGTCACCTTCCAAAAGCCCCATCTCTGATCATATGATTCTCTCCAGGGACAGCAGAGATCCAGAACGTAACACTGATGTAAATATGTATTTAGGTTATAGCCGTAGGCAACCAGAGTATGCTCTGCTAGGACATCACAAGCAGGACACAGAATGCTTCTGGACCTGTCCACCTGACAGGAGAGACAGGGTCATCCAGCCCTGGCTCCTGGCTTGCATAGTGAAGATGACCCCTGCAAGTGTGAACTTCTCATTTCTAGTTGTGCATGTGCACTGGCCAAAGGGGAGATTGCAGAACCAGACAAGCCCTGTGGTGAAGACTGGAGAAGTCTGTAGCTGAGCTAGGATGTTGTCAGTGGACAGTGAGGCTGAGTGGCACGATAGTGAGCACCTTAGCCAAGGCTCATCAGAGGGCGCATCTGTGTTGCCAGGGAGTCTGACACCACAGGGCAGGCCAGGAGGGAAGTGTGTGAGCGCCAGCACTGATGTCACGGGCAGTTGGAGGAGACCATCCTCGGTAAGAAGTGCCTGGCTGAGGGTAGAAATTGCCCATTCCACCATTCCTTCCTTTTTCATGCTGCCTTCTCATCCTTAAAGGACAATCAGCCTGTATCAGTTACAGCTCCAGCCTATGTGACATCACATATTTGTGACAGTCATCCTCCTGAGTTACAAAGTTTGCCTGGATTCCAAGCTGATGTTCTTCCATCTGAGTCCCGTATTCCAGGGCTAATTGATCTCTTATGTCCATTTTTGTCCAGCTCACGGCCAAGTCAAAGGAACAGCATCCAAACTGATCATTTTTCCCATTCTTTAGGGAGATCCACAAAACTTCAGGCCAGCCCACCAACACTTCAACAGGAGCTCTCCGATCCTTGGGTGCAATAGCAGACCCTGTTTTATCAGTCTGAGGGACCTCAAGCTGGGTGACTGGAAACTGACATGCCTTCTATTTATTTATGAAATTTTGTAACTGTGGAAATTAGCCTTAGAAGTTGTAGACCCATTACTATTAGCTTTATCGTCCTCCTAAGACATACCCTGAGGCATCCTCCAGACTGAATCCTATTGTGCTTTGCAATAAACCCATAATTGATAATGCCACGGAGCTTTAATATGGATGGAGAAATGAAATCTAGAAAGTAAATACATTCAGAATTTTGCTAGCAGGCTGAATTTAAAACTGATTTTCTGAACCTACCAGGATTATTCCTCCTCAGTAATGATTTAATTTGAGTGAGCCACCCTGAGAGCTCTTGGGGGTGTGGGAAGGGAGGACAAGTGTAGCCTGCTTTCTCACAGGGACCCCTTAAAGAACTTTATCCTGCATTTTGCACCTGTAAGTTTGTGAATATGAAATTAAACTCTGAAATTATACATGATGGACCAGTAAATAACACAGGCACCCAGGCCCTGGCTGCAGCTCCAGTGTCCTGATGCAATCACTTGTCACTAACGCTGTCAGCAGAAGGATGCTGATTCGGTTCACTTGTACCAGACACGCAATTATGCTGTATTCCTACATGAGCTGGGCAGCAGCAGGGAGGGACAGGTCAGAGGAA
>PVIC010025203.1:0-25475 GCA_004025085.1 Thryonomys swinderianus
ACCTCTGCCTTATTCTAAATGGCCCCTATTTGCCTCTCCAGTGAAGCAGGGCTGAATGTACATTGTTACTCTAACCAGCTCTCCTTCTTTTCATTTACATACAATTTGGGCAGAAAGGTATCCTAAGCCAGATGATGGTAGTGACACGCTGGGTGCTCTTCCTACAAAAGAAGATGCAGTCAATGCTAGAGATTCTGAGTATCTGCGGACCTACACTCCTCTAAAAATAACCTGGACTTTCTCTTCCCAAATTCTATCCTACATAGTTGATAAGTTTAAAGTATACGGATAACACAGTTAACTGGAAATGAAGGTCCCTGAGGTGTCACTTATTAAGTTGTCTTTTCATCCTCTATCCCCCCCCCCCACATACACACCTTTTCTCATTCCTCTCCTTTTTCTTTGTCCTTCTTCTTAAGAGCCTGGAGCAATGACTTCCAACTGCTCCCCTCCCCGACAGCCCTCCATCACTGCCTGCTTCGTTGTGAGGAATACATAGATGAGCGGATTGATAATTATCTTCTACTTCTCTTTCTAGACTATTCAACACCCAGGATTCTAAATATTGAAAATGTTTCCAAGGTAGAAACATTCTGGCCAAGCGCCTTATTTCTCTTGGCCTGATGTGAATTGGCATCAAACATCCTGCTGTTAATGAGCAGAAGTTATTTCATTCAGTTATCTCCACTTTTCTGTTGGCATAAAGCAAGAGAAAATGCTATCACCACATTTAAACAGTCTTATTTCTCCTCTGGTTGACACTAAGAAGACTCTTAGCACACCACTTTCCTAACACCTTATTCTCATGCCCAAGTGAGCTGAGAGAATTTTAAGCCAACTAAAGCTAAGTAAAAGAAACATCTTTAAAACAATGGTAGAATATCTCTGCCAATCGCTCCTTAAGAAATCCATCCATCTATTCAGAATATAAATGATTTTATTTCATACCTCAAAACTGTCCTGGATAACCAGATAAGTTTGCAAATAGGACACAACCATTCATGAGAATGTTCTGGCATCCTGACATTTTCACACCTTTCCATACAGCTGATCATACATAAATTCTCTGTTTTAAAAGCCTACAGTAGGGGGAAATGGGTTTTAGTGGGTACCCTACACTCAAAAATTATATATTACCTCTAGAACTACATACAGTGCCTAGTATTCTAGTGCCTCTCTTACTTCCTAGAACTGAGTTTCCCTCACATGAGTGTTCAGATCACCCACAAACATAAACATCTCCATTCATGCCCCTGTTTCCTCCCCTATATTTTTTATCCCCCTTTTTGATCTCCCTACGACAAATTTCTACTCTATGAAGATTACCCTCAGACACCAACAAGGGTTTTAACCACGATATATCCAGTGATCACAAGTTTTAACTCTATAGCATAATAACTAAGTTGCTTTCTACCTAAAATGGTAAATTATGGGAAGCAGTTCCTAGTACATAACTAAAACATAGTTGTAAATGACAAATTATTTCTGAAAAAAATGAACAAGTGGCATACACTCTAACAAGTCAACACAGTATTTGATATCAAATTATTAAGTCAAAAGACTAGCATAATACTTATGTGATTTATCAATATTCCTTCAAAGTAGGAATTAATACATACATCCTCAAATATGCTAAGCCATCAAACACCACCCAGTATTTTGGGTTCCTTATCTGCTCATCCATTCCCTTAACACCAATTCTGGGCTCAGCCTGATAAAGACTGCCATGGTTGTCTGATAAACATTGGTCATGAATAATGCATTTAACAATTCAAAGATCAACAATTCAAAGTACTATGGCCACAATAGCTCTGTCTATTTGATGTCAAATAATGCATCTCAAATATATATGTGAAAGTATGCTGACATGTGTGTGTGCGCGTGCGCGTGCGCATACACGCACGCAGTTAGGTAAGCTAGCAGATACAGAGGTAAACAGACTGATTAATGGCAGATTTCTGTTGAATTATGATCCGATCAATACCTTTTCTTAATTTTTACATTTAGTTTGTTTGCTCTTCAATTTCTCATATAAACAAATTCTATTTCTAAACCTTTCACTTTATAATTTCTGACATGAAAGCTGGAAATACTAAGGTTGAAGAAATTTTAGAAATAAGTGATCCATAAGAACAGCTATTTTCACAAAAGAAATTTTAGAAGGTAAAATTTTCAATGGAGGATTAAAAGTTGAACCCAAAAATAAATGTCACAGTGCATCAGTTCTCCACAATTTTTACCAATTCTTTGATCCTTGAAGAGCCTGGAATCGTTGAACAGTAGTTAATGTGAAGAAGAGAAGAAGAGGGATGGAAAGATCAACAAAGCTTGAAAGAAAACTGGGAGCTCTTTATCTGAAGTCTTTTAATTCTCATTTTATGGTAAAAACAAAAATGGATACAAAGTTTATGTCTATAGGGGTTGAGGGGTTGAAAGGAGGACAAGGGAAGGGGGAAAATGAGATGTACAGGTACAAATTCTGTATTCTCCATGTGATCATAATGTATACCTAAAATTTACCAATTAACTCAGTGAAAGGGAAAATGTTTAAAAATTTTCTTCAAAATTCATAGGACTAAACAGTCATGTTTTTTTCCTGTAACAGAAAGTATGCAACTTATCACTTTCAAAAAGTAAATTACAGAGGAAAACTTAACCATTATATTTTTTAAATAAATAAAGTCCTTAAACCAGCACAGTGGTGCACACGCATAATCCCAGTACTCTGTGCTCCTCCAGGTTGAGGCAGGAGAAGCACAATTAAACCTAGCCTGAGAAACTTAGTGACTTGACAAAAGCTTGCCTCAAATTTAAAAAGGTTTGAGAATTCAGATGACTGTTAAAGCTCTGGGTTTAATCCCCAATACTCCGATAAATAAATATATAGATCTAATCCTCATAAGTGTGAATTTACCATGGTGCAAGCAACATTCTAAGGAGTCTGTAAAGATTTACATAAGATGTATCATTTAAGACTGAGTATAGAGATGCCTGTGAGCACTGAAAGGCTATGCTGTGAAAAAAATATCTAACTTGTAAAGCTTTACAGAATCAATAGGTTACATTACTATGGCAAGAAAGTATGCTTCTTGTCCTAAAAGCCTACATCAGAAGTGTGTGCTCACGTACGGCCAGTACCAGACAACGTTCCTTTTTTTTTTTTTTTTTTTTTTTTGAGACAGGATCTTACTTTGCAGTGCAGGCTGGCCCTGAGCTCACTATGTAGCCCAGGTGAGCCTCGAACACAACAATCCTCCTGCTTCTGCCTCCTAAGTGCTGGGATTACAGGCATGAGCCACCACTCCCTGCTAGGAGAGTTTAACATAGACACAGCTACTGCTTTTGCTTCCTTTCCGTACTGCTCTTCTTTTGCTTTTTCAACTAAATTATAATCTGGGGGAAAAGCTGAAACTGTATCCTTAACATCTGAAATGTAGAAATTTACACACATGTGTGTGCACATACACACACAGCCTCAGAGAGAAAAATAAAGCATGTTTTTCATTTATTCACTTCAGCATACCAATCCCTTAGCATGTACCATTAATTTATGCCACATCCCACAGGAACATGTTTTTCTTGTTTATTTAACTTTCCAACTGACCTTTTCATAGCATTCTTTTTGAATGCTAAGATGGAACCCAGGATCCTGTCCTCGGTAGGCCAGTTCTATGAACTGAGTTATATCCCCAGTCCCTGAAATTACTGTTAGTACTACTATGTTTAACTATTCCAGATTTATGAAAATTAAAGAATTTAAAGGTAGCTTGCTAATGGTCAATAAAACAAGTATTAAATCTATGACCACTTCAGGGTCCAGTAGGTCAAGAGCACCAGGGGACGATCAGAGCTCATTCTGCTTCCAGTCAGCAGCATGTCTGTTCTGTAACTGGCTGCCTACCTTCCTTGGCCCTCTGTGTGGTGGCTGCTGGTGCAGTCTGGGCACAGTACACCTCCCGGGTCTGGATCCCACCGCCGCAAACAGGTCCTGTCACATGCCAGTGGGGGTCCTGTTGCTCCAGGAGGAGAGAGACTTGGCATTCTTTCCACTCAGAGGTTCTCCAGGAATACCTGTTTGGTTTGAGTTATTTGAAAGAAGAAGAGGCAATAAGGAAAATATACAATTCTAAAGAAAACAAGTCATGACATCAATGATGTATGAAAAACCTCTTTCTAGGGCCAAGTGTTGCCTATGGATAAAGAAGTAAACCGGCTTTGAATTACTAAATTGTTTTTATTCCTTGAATAAAACCACATCAGCCCTTCTTGGTAATAAAACAAGGAGACTTACTGAGAAAAGGGAATATAGAAAAATAGCAGGTGTGTCTGAGCTGTGAAACTAGAAAAAAGTTAAAATGGAAGAACCTTAGCGAAGGATGACAATGTAGATGGAATTCATTTCATAGATTTCTAGTTAACTTTGTGTGGGGCCTTTCTTTTTTAGTTAGCATAATAGTATATAAACCTGAGAATGTTATTTCAGACAGAGATCATCTCCAAAATCTTTTCTCCAGTATCTTTTCTACCCATTTGAGCTCTTGCCATTGTGATAAAAGTATATGTATTAAACATGAGTTAGCATAGAATCATTATATTTAACTGATGCATAATTTTGCATGTGTAGCCCTGCTATTAGTTGAACTGACTTAGGAATATATTTCCTAAATTTATTACTGGTTAAGATGCACTCAAATACACACATGTACACCTATACACACACACACACACACACACACACACACACACCTACAAAGAAGAAAAATACGATGCAGTTTATGCACAACTTACAGAAAATAAAACAGCTATTACATCACTGCATTCACACCTGCAAGAATTAGTTCAGAAACAGTTTATTTATTTGGGAAATTAGAGCATATAAATACAATAAACTCATTAATTTCTGGAATAATTAGAAAAAAACAAAGAAAATTCTTTAGATGAAGAAAAAATTTTTGGCTTTGGGATTGTTCTAAATAAAAACTTTAAAACACAAAGTAATCACAGTCACCAAAACACTGGTTTTACAGAAACTAGAATAAAATTGAAATAAAATAACATGTCAGAATAAGGAAGTAAATCTTTAAGAAATGTAATGATAACCAAATCTCACACAATGACACCTGTCATTCTAAACAAGTGAAAGCTGATAACCATTATCATGTAAAATTCCCCCAAAAGCCCTCTGTAGTGGAGGCAGAATGGCACATGCCTGTAAACCCAGAACTCTAGAAGGCCACAGCAGGAGAATTTTAAAATCAGCCTCAGCCTGGGAAAGTTAGTGACATAGTAAGACTCTATCTCAGAATGACTAAGTTAAAAAATGAAAATAAAGGACTGGAGATGTAGATCAATGCACAGGTTCTAAGTTCAGTTCCTAGAATTCACACACACACACACACACACACACACACACACACACACACACACACAGCCCACTGTAGAAAAAGTCTAGACAAAGCTTTTTCTTAAGTGTTTCCAGACTAAAATCTGTCTAAAACCTGCCTAAGGTGAGCTTGGAGGTCAGTTTAAGTCCTGATCATGCTGAGTGAGTTGAGACAAAAAGGCTCTGATTCCTGGACAGAAGAGACTAATTACTTCATTATCCCTGAAGACAATCCTTTTCCACAGCTGGAATCCTGATACCTTTCTTCTCACACAGAATTCCCACCCTGTTCTCCAGAGCATGTAAGCAGTGAGCTCCTCCCTCTTATCTCTGAGTGCCAGGACATAGGCAGTCCTGTATTCTAGGGAAAAATACAATGAGATTGGGGTACACAGACCTAGATGGTCACCAAGCTCTTATCTCAAGCTGTCTTTCTCTAAGCCTTCCCTAAAAGAACAGCTCTCTGACTAAGGAAGAGCCAGATACAGGAGTTAATCTCAAGGTGCCTATGATTTTGGCACCAAATTAAGCAGGAGGCAGTAGGTACAGATGATGCCGTACAGTCAGACAGAGCTGGTTTGAATGTGAGCTTTGACCTTATTAGTCATTTGGCTTCTGTTTTCATACTTATAAAACAAAGATAAAAAAAATAGCAACGTTGAAACATGCAAGCTCACTAAATGTTAATTTTTTTCATCCTTCTATATGTCCTGTTTGCCTCTTGTTGCCTCAGAAAACACAGACACTCATATAATTATTCTTTAGTCATGAGGACTCAAGTGATTTTGACAAAAGACCCAATATTAGAGACCCTGGATTGCCACAATCTAAGTTCCAGCAACCAAAGTGCAGCATACAATTTTTTTTTTTGAGACAGGGTCTCGCTTTGTAGTTCAGGCTGGCACTGAGCTCACTATGTAGCCCAGGCAAGCTTCGAACTCAGCAATCTGCCTGTCTCTGCCTCCAGAGTTCTGGGATTACAGGCATGAGCCACCACACCCGCCACTGTGGTATGTGGTATTGATTGTCGGTGGGCATGAGTCTCCATGCCCAGCATTGTATGTGGCTACCAGGGATCAAACTCAGGACCTTGTACTTGGGAGGCAGGTGCTGGAACCACTGAGCTAACCCTCCGGCCCCAGCATACAATTTTTTAGAAGTATAAAATCATAGCAACACACAGCAACTTTTATATTTGTGAAAGGAGCAGTCCATGCTATGTAATTTTTTTTTAGATTGGAATTTTTTTTAATTGCATCTATATTGAACACATACAGGCTTTTTCTGCACATTATTCCTTTGGCAATATTTATCATGACTTTATGAGAATTACCAATTGAAGAATTTGAAAGTCACTCTGGGGAAAATGAAAAAAGTTTAATGACTATGGCTTTCTATAAAATAACAAAAACTTTTGGTAGTCCATGTATCAAAACCACACCACTTCTGTTCTCTCATAAAATCTCTAAAGCCATACAGTGTATTTATCACCATCACTATTATTTACCACCTCAGAGAAAATCCAAGCCAGCAAGAGACGGAGAAAAAACTACTCCAGTAAAAAATTTCTATATCCTTTTAAAAATATGACTCTTTTCATAGTCTTTGCTCATCCTTTTTTACTTTATGTTTTTCAAAACTCCATCTATGTTTGCTCACAAATCACCTGGCAGCCACGAAAACCAAACATCACTACTCCGCCATCCTAAGAAAGTGTCTGCGGGATCTGACAGAATAAGAAATCAAAGGTGTGCACTCAGCTAAATGTTACTCCCATTCTCCTTTAGAAATTGTTACAGTGATGCTCCTCTAGTCTCCAGAAAACTTGGCTTCCTGGTGCCTACAACACTCTCCTTTTTAAAGTTACACCCATGTCAAAGACCAAGTCTTTCCAACCCTCTAAGTCCCAGCTGTTATGGCTTTCAACACATCCTCATTTTGCTTTCCTCCTTAGGAGGGGAACAGGAGGAGTCTCATGCACTAAAGTCCTACTTCTTTTACATGTGAGCAGAACTTCGAAATCAGATGTGAAAATTTCTCAGGCAGCACAGAGAAACTTGGAATAAAAGAAATAATTTTTATGGCCCCCTGTACGTGAACTTTACAAGATCAATTTGCTTTTGACAAAGGGTCTGGCTGAACAGAATAAGCATGATATTAGTTTATTAAGGCTGCTGAGGCACACTAACAGACCCCTCAAGTAACAAAACGAGCAGCCAATATTTTCTATCAGTTTATTCTGTGGCAACCACTGCACGAATGAATATAGGTATACTGTTTGATTTAATCTTCCCCAAAACCCTATCATGAAATAGTATCTCCTCTTTTACAGGTGAGATATTTAGAATAAATAATAATTAACTCTTGGTCAGGTATGGTGATGAGGTAGTGACACGGGAGATCAGGGCATGGGAAAGCTGGCTGGGAAGTAGGCATGATCTTTTAATTACAAGAGCTGGACACATGCACAGAACAGTTCCCAAAGCCTTGCACTTAAGACTTCTCAAGAGACCTCCATCATTGAGATTGATTCATTTATACTCAAATGGACATACCTTCAGGACATACTCATAAGTGAAAGAAATAGGTCACAGATGTGCAAATACCATATATTTTCTCTGATGTGAGAACTTGAAGCTAGAATGCATTATTGATATTGTGAAATAGTAAATATTCAAAGGGTAATGGGGCTTAGGGGTAAATAATGAAGAAAGAAAAAATTGATGGTAATAAAAGGAAACAATGCTTGTGTACTTAGGGGTAGGGGGGAGGTAGGATGGGTAGGAGAGAGGGAAAAATGAGAATTAAGTTGTGTCATATACTGGTACAAATTCTCAGTTTGGAGTGTAATTGTGATGTATATATATAATGTATCATTAAAATGTCAAAAAAATATTCAGTTTATACCTTGAGAACATAATGTTAAGTGAAATAAACACTCAAGTTTAAATATCATGTGGTTTCTCTTATATGAGGAACCCAAAGTACACTGTAAAAGCAAAACTAAGATAATAGCAAACAGAACCAGGGAACAGGAAGTAGGGGAGGGAGAAAGGAATGAAGAAGGAATTGAGATGTGTCTTGAACATGTACCGACTCCCCACAAGGAATATAATCATTATGTACTGCAAATATGTACTAATAAAAATAAAAATTGAAAAACAAAGAGAGAGAGAGAACGCCATCAAACTTTCACTAGGAAGGCCCACACATTATATCAGCCTGAGGGCTGGGATCCCGGACAGAGATGTGGAGAAGAGCTCACTACCATGTCTTTCTTGAAACAGTCCACCCTTTGTCCTCAAGGGTGTACTTCCATCTTGCTTTTTTTTACTTGGCCAAAACTTGCTCTGCACTCTTCACTTTTACTTTTTCTAGTAAGTTTTGCCACTCTTCCCTTGCTCTTTTCATTCAATAATTTGTTGCAGAGGATAAGAACCTAGAATCCAACTCCAAAAAGACAGGCAAGCAACACAAAACCTGCTAATGTTTATTTGGTAAGCCACTTTTAGAAAGAGACTACCCAGTAACAATAGGATAGAAGAAATTAAACTAGAAAGGAAACATGGAAATCAAGATTTTACAAATTATAATTTGAACAAAAACTGCAGTTTCAGAGCACAAACCCAAGCCCAGTTTATTTACTTCATTCCCTTCTCCAAACAGCAAAATTGGGAAATTCCCTTGCAAAGAGAGTTGCCCATTCCCTTTTGATTTGTAAATAGTTCTCTTTCACCCATAAATGGGCCATCCTTGTGTCATTTCTCATAGGAACAGACAGACCATTATCTCATATGAGAGGTCATCTTCTCCCACCTACTAAACAAAACTAAGACTATAGATTATTTAATTCTACATATTCCCGCCACCCAAGACAGTTACCAACTATATTGTGCCTAATTTTTTGGAGCACGTGCACTCTGCTCTTGAGCATGTCCTATAATTTGCCTCTAACTCTTTTCAAGTCTGTTTTGCTGACACATTTCTGCAAAGGGAGACAGTGAACCTGCAAATTTATTTTAGAAGGATGAGTTCCTTATTTCAACCTCAAAGACCCATAGACTTATCCTGATGACAAAACCATCAGTGTTCTGAGAAAGGAAGATCACAAGTTCTAGCCCACCCTGGGGAGCTCTGGAAATTTCAAAATAAAAAATAAAAAGAGATGCGTGAGGTTCACTGTGGAGGGCCTGGGTTCAGTATCCAGTGAGAGTAGAACTGATGTTAGGTTTATCTAACTTTAATGCCCATCTGTCACCTTGCTATAGTAATATTTTAACACAGTGAGCGGGAAAACTATCTTAAGTCAGTTGAGAGAGAATGTAAGTTCAGTAACAACAGAGAGCAATCTGCATGACTACAAGGACAGCACATGTTAGTGTTGACCAGGAAGAAGTTTATTCTGCACTAAAACATTATAAAACAACCCCTCTATTCAAGATAATGACACTGTTAATAATTAACAAATTACATTTTACATTGCCAAAATATAATTTTCCTCTAGTCTTACAAAAAACACAGAATATTTTATAGCCAATCATTTTATAGTTCAAGCTCACTGTTAGTCACATAAGGACAAATTTTAGCACTTCAGGAAATAAATATAAGTTAAAAAGAGAAGCAAACAATGCTGGACGTGGTGGCTCATGCCTGTAATCCCAGCACTCGGCTTGCCTGGGCACCATAGTGAGCTCAGGGCCAGCCTGAACTACAAAGCGAGACCCTGTCTCCAAAAAGCAAAAAAAAAAAAAAAAAAAAAAAAAAAAAAAAAAAAAAAAAAAAAAAAAAAAAAAAAAAAAAAAAAAAAAAAAGAGAGAACCAAATATAAGTAAAATACAAGAATATTGAAAATTCAAATTCCCACTAATAGGTGCAGAAGAAAATATTCTGAAGACAAATGAATGCATTTTAAAGTCTTAGAATGAAAAATCCATGCATTGTTCCCTGGATTTTCTGAAAGTTATATTAATATAATATCTACTCATGTGAGAATAACTATGATGTTCCTATTAATGAGAGAGTCCACATATAGCCACTCTGAAACCACAAACTTCTAAGAAAGGGAATGCTCAAAACTCAACTAATGAATATACAGAGAACACAATTCCTAAGAGAATACTATACCTAAAATAAAGATATTTTGCATGAGTAACTGAGGCCTGAAAGGAGTTAATAGACTCCAGTAGAAAAGGACATAGGACTGCTCAAATAGTAAGAGAATCAATTGTCCATTCATGTGTCTACACATGCTTTCCTTCCTCCAGTTATCCCTGAGCTCCAACTAAATGCTGAGGATGGTTTCAGACAACAGAGAAGCATACTAGTAAGTGAACTTGGGAAGACTGCCTTCCAGTAGGATACACGCCAAATGCATAATCTCTAACATGGAATCAGATAACGTGGAGAATGAGGTGGAGAAAGGAGAGCTACTTTCATCCCATGTCAAGGAAAGTCCTCAGAGTGGAAGGCAAATAAAATAGGGAATGAGCACAAGATACAGGGGATAAAAAGTGTTCTGGACACAAAACAGAACCCCTTGAAAGATTCCAGGTGGGAAAGTGCTTAGCCCTCAGATCATAGGGGCCAGTGTGCTTTAGACAGGTAGCTTTGGGTAGAGTGGCAAAAACAGGAAATGAGAGATAGTCACGGGCCATGCTATGCAGAAAATCTTATACACTAGAGAAATGAATATAAGAATGGCAAAAGAATGATGCAATTTTATTTATTTATTTACTTACTTATTTTTTGCAGTACTGGGGATCAAACTCTGGCTCTTGTGCATCCAAGGTTGGTGTGGTACCACTTGAGCTAAATCCCCAGCCCCCAATTTAAATTTTTAGGAGGATGCTCTGCTGATGAGTCAGAAATGGAGGTAAGAATGGAGGGAGGCAAGTAAGCAGGCCTTTAGAAGTGTAAAAGAGATGACAGTGGTTGGAGCTGCAATCATAGTGAATATGGTGAGAAGTGATGAGCCTCTTGATATATTTTGAAGGGGAGACAAACTTCTAATGGATTAGACACAGGATGATGGAGAAAAGGAGTGACAGATGATTCCAATCTGTTTTAACTCCTGTATTAGCAGCTCAATATCTTGGCACTGAATACCTAGGTTATAGAGCCTAGGACAAAGAACAAAATCACAAACATGGGCATCCACATTCTAATTGTAAAACTCAGTTTTTCTTCATGTACATCCAATAATTTATTTTTTGGACATTTCCTCATAGCTGAAACTCACTGGTAATTTTTTGTCATTATCATCCACATAATTTCAGTCTATTGATAGGAGACAGTCAATAAATGTATCCACATGAGGGAAAAACATTTAGGATTTAATATGCTATCACCCACAAGAGATATATACAGCTTTAAAAAAAATGTGAAGATTACTTTTAAAATAATGTTTTCTCTGTGAAAATGCACATTCTCATAAAGAGATACAGGAGACATGTTCTGGAATAAGAATGATTACTTGAGGCTTGGAATTAATAACTCAGGTGGTCTAGCTTCTTAAGAATACTATCTAAGCTAGGGCAGCTGTAAATCAATCATTTCTTAAGCTGATAGGAGGCAGAGGGACCAGGAGTAGGAAGCCCATTGCTGTGAAACACAGAAGAGTAATTCTACCCTATATTAGCAAAGCCACAATTAGAGAAATAAAGACATTCATTAAGTATTCTAAAGGCATCTCCAGGTACTAAGGTGACATATACTGACTCTCAAAACAAGAAGCAGCCATGGCCACTGCAGTTTTACAGCAACCTCCACTGTTTAGAATCAAAGGTTTAAAATTGCTTACAAAGCATTGGTTTCTTTTGTCCTTCTTCTAAATGCTTATATTTAAAGCTAAAAACCAGAATATAGTCTTAAGTGATTTGATGCTGACAGGTGGAAAGAATAATTGCATTAGCTAACGGTCATGTTTTGACTGAGCACATAAAGATTTGCAAACACTCCTGGAATCGAAACCTTAGTGCAAGGTACTCAAATTAAATGTGCAGGCATATTAGAAATCGGTGTATTACAGCATGACTAATTTATGATTATGTCTATTGTCCTTTTAAAGTTGTAAATGCATTTAGAAAAGAATTAACTTGTCATTTTTTGCCTTCCAGACAGCCAAAATAAAGGGAAATGATCAAGCTTTATGCATTTTATGCTCTAGTGATTTTTTATTGGATAGAGTGGGGCTATTGATTATGGAAAGCTACTCTGAAGTGTAAAGCTCTTTGCTCTTCGGCAGATGGCTTTGCTAGCGAAGCTCCACATATGTATTATTAATAGACTTCTATCACTATGCACAGCACTTAACAGTACGTTAACTTTCTTATACTAACTGGGGAGCAAATCTTCCATCCAAGAGGACTTTAAGTGGCACAGTGGGGACTCATGAAACCACAGGCATGGGTAATAGACAGGCCCAATAAAAAGGTACCCAACTACCTATTGGAAAACTATTCCTGTTTTTTTAAACACTATTGTTTCTTTTCTAAAACCCATCCATTTGAGGGTCTCAGTCTATGACTCTTTCACTTTTCAGCAGCTACAGAAAAGATGTTTAACTCAACTACAGATGTCTACTTCATTAAAGAAAGCATTAATTCATTTGACAGCCCATTAGTAAGTTCCCATTATATGCTAGACTACAGGGACAGTGATAAAAATCAATGGTAGAGGCCTCAAAAAGATGCAACTGGTGTTATGTATGTCAAAAAGCAAACCTTTTCCAAATTCAGACTGCAATCTCATTTCTCAGCCCTTTTGAAGCAACTCTTGAAACCCATGTCAAGAGAGATTTTTTTAATCTAGAAAACCAGGCATAATGCCAGTAAGGCATGGTAGTCATTCAGAATCCTGCAGACTCCAAGTGTCCATCCTTGCTGAGGTGGATGTCCTTCATCAATCTCTTTGATGATGCTAATCTCAGCTACATGTTATAAAATGCCTTTGAGCCCTTCACACACATGACAGAATGACTGACTATAAGAATGGAATAAGGTACTCTGTCCATAGCATTGCTCTGGAACATCCCTAAAGGTAAGCACCCACTCATTCACTCAGCCTTTACTGAGGCTTTACAATGAGCCAGTCACTTATCTAGGAGCTATCCTCTCTAAACTAGAAGAATAAAGAAAGAAGGAAAACAGGAAGGAGGGAAGGAGGAGCAAAAATACATGGCAACTGCTGGGGAGAACATTACCAACTATTAAACACTTCACAAACATGGTTATAATGTTTTGTGTGCTCTAGTTTTAAAAGAGGATATAATAAGATATTCTTAAAATGAATAAACTTGTAAATACAGACTGAAAGTCTCCAGTTCTCTGTATTCTGCAGTGACTAACAGAGTGACAGGCTGAAGAAGATAGTGAGTAAATATCATTTCAAAACACATCATTCTATTTCAGTGGGCAAAGGAAGCAAGCCACCCAGCCAGATTTTCATCCTTCATCATTTTTCTTGCTACCATCGCAGTTTCAACAGTCAAGTAAAAACTCCATCAACTAATCTCCAGAGTTTTCTAAAAAAATTCTATCTAAAGAAAGTCCAAAATTGAGTTCAGTGCCTCAAAACAAAACAAAATATTAAAGAGAATCAGATCGGTCTCAGAGTGAGCTCAGGATGGCCTTAGACCCTTATTGTTTAACAATCAAATCAAGTCAGGATGGAGGGGACCCATGTAGACTTTGTAGCCTGAGTTTGCAGAGACAGAATTCTGGTGAAGGATTCCTAGTCTACTCATTACAAAGGTAAATTCAGACACACCAGCAGCAGAGGGGTTAGATTTTTAAAAGCTTATCTATTTAGTGACAGACTGGAACACTAAAACAATATTTAACAGTATTTAAATATTTAACAATATTTAAATAATATTTAACTTTTCTGTATGGTAATATCATTTAGTCCATGCAATGCCATCAGCCAAGAAACTTCCACCTTAAGAATATCATAAGAGTTCTACTCTGCATTGGTTGCTGCCAAAATTGAACATTGCTTGCTATTCGATTTCAAATTTAAATGATCACTTGAGACAGAATAGCCATTTTCACATGAAAATTGTTGTTTTCCAGGAGGTGATGAAAGTTGATGGCCAGTCTTCTGAGGTGTCACTTTTAAGAAAGATGTTTACAGCTGACATTTTGTCAGTATCCTTGTGTGTTAGCTATAGAGTCTTCAGGCAGAACCCAGCTCTCACTTGCACACAAGGGATCTCCAGTCACAGCTGTCCAAGAACACAGTTTCAGATATTGACATGAAACATTCAGAGTATATCAGCATTGTTCCCTCTGTCATTATCCCATTCATAAACAAGGCTGACTCATTCTCTACCATGGTGGAAAAGATTTCATTTTGCCCTTAGTGGAGATGTTGGATCTGATACATTAGATGTTAATAGGGACACAAGAAAAAAGCCAAGGGCCAGCATACCTTCTATAATGCATATCTCTCTGTTTTGGGGCAGAAAACTATGCCCAAAGACAGAAAATAACCAAACCAAGAGCGACACTGACAACTAATGAACAAATGTATCTTGTCATTCTCATGCTCATTCCTCATGCTCTACTATATAATATGAGTGTTTAATGTCACCTTGAAGGTGAGGAAGGGAGAAAACATGTACAGGTGTACTGTGAAACGAGGGAGGAAGGGTTTCTGTGGATTTGAGTCTTAGACAAAAAAAAAAAAAAAACAGACCTCTGAAACAAATCTCTGAAACAAATTTAAGACTACGTAATGGTAACTCCATGTAATTCTAAAATCTTCCACATCAGCACAATGTTGACTAGTCCCTGCCACTTTTTAAATTAAGTTGATGGTTTCAAGGTAACTACCAAAGTGCTCTGGTTCCAGGCAATGTTCCTTCAATTACCTCCTGTCCATTACAATTCCCTTCACTGAATTATTCCTCAAGAACTGACCCTACATCTTAAGAGTTAAAAGCCTAGTCATAGAGCTTACCTGGCAATATTAGAACCCAAAGTTATGCCAATGAAGAATATCCACATACAGGGTCTAAAACACTTCTCCACTATACTCTTTAATTTGAATATTTCCCAAAATTTCTGAATGACAGATTGATTTATTTCCTTTATGTATCAACCTCCCAAATCCTCTAGGTCCAGTGAGGCTTCTCTAATGATCCTATTTAATTATATGATATGTGTTGACCACCCTCTCCTATTACAACATTCTAGAAACTTCTATCCTTCTAAGGTATT
Organism: Thryonomys swinderianus; assembly: GCA_004025085.1. NCBI lineage: Eukaryota > Metazoa > Chordata > Mammalia > Rodentia > Thryonomyidae > Thryonomys > Thryonomys swinderianus. The sequence continues at coordinate 15,604 of PVIC010025203.1, forward strand.
TTATTTTTTCTGTAATTCATCCACCAAGTATATAATTTATTCATTTTATGTGTTTGGTTTGTCTTCACTAAAATTTGAGTGTTTTGGGGGGAAAGAAATTGGGCTATTATGTTCTCTGGGTTTTCACAAATATTTAACATAGTGTTTGGTACAGAGCAATGTCTAGGTGCCTACTGAATGAAGACATCCTTGTAACAAACATGATGCCAAAGCACATACTCAGAGAAGTTCTAAAACACATTATGAAAAATCATAGAAATATCCATTTGCTTCCTGGAGAGAAACAGAATTGATTAAGTTATTTGATGCATATGAGTTGCTCCTGAATTCTGGGAAAGGAGATACTGCTATTCTCTAATAGATTCTGTTTCCATTTCCCTTATTTACAATGAACTGTCATCACCAATGCCAAACTAAAAACAAAAGTTAGTGGATAGAGCTTATCATGTGTGCTTTATGTTTTCTGTATTAGAAATCACAGCTCGGATTTCAGGTAAATAAGAATGTTACATGCTGTTAATTTTGTTACTGTTATTTATTCATTCTTCTACACTCAAGAGGAAAGGACAACAGTTAACAGATTATTCTTCAAAGGAAGTACTGATTGGTGTTAATGAATTCTTTAAGACTCTTATTTCCTACAGACTCATCATTTGAAAGGTTTTTCTTTCTTCTCTTAAATAAATGACAAACTGCAACATGTTTAAACAATGAAAATGGAGATTCACTTTCATTATCAATGAGATGTGGCAGGCTGTCACTTTAGACATTAAGGATCAATCAAAGGAGGATCAATATAGAAACTAATCCTAGGTCTATCCTGTATTATTACAATTCCAAATTAGAATGTGAGAAAAAATGATGTAAATTATTGAATATTTTTACACATCCATGTATCTTCATACACATCTTCACTGAGCCCACTGTGAGAGCCAAGACGATGTAATGAGAACATTGGCTGCAGAGACATAAAGACCTGAACCAAGTCTTAATGATTCCCATGTTTGCTTTTCCATACTCAAAAGTGTCCCTCTGGATGATAAACTCTACATTAATTTAAGTAGACTTTATATTTAGTTAATTTACACCCATTACAGTCATTGACCCATAGTAGTTGACCAATAAAATAAAGGAATAGCTTAACAAAAGTAAATGCAGCTTAACTTTCCCAGATCATCAGGAAAGTATTTCCCTGACTTAATGATTATTAACAAAGAAAATGGAAGTATGCCTACAAATCAGCAAATTGTTGAAAATATCAGGAAAAAGCAACTAAGCTTCCCATAAAAAGAATGAAATCCAGATGCACAAATATCAAGGTCATCATTAACCCCAAATTCTATTTCTCCATTCCTGTCACTAAAGATACTTCTGAATTACACTTGCATAGAAAAAAAAAAATTCTCAACCAGAAGAAATACATTTCTAGCTCCCCAAAATTATTGTGTTATATAGTCTAAGGAAGCAGGGATTGTCTTTCTGGAAGAAAAAAATGCATGCAAATAGCAATAATAACGTAAGTGCCTAAACACTGGACTTGGTATATTACATACCCAATTTCCAGGTTTGTTTTTTTTTTTTTTTGAGACAGGGTCTCGCTTTGTAGTTCAGGCTGGCCCTGAGCTCACTATGGAGCCCAGGCAAGCTGCCGTGAACTCAGCAATCCTCGTGTCTCTGCCTCCCAAGTGCTGGAATTACAGGCGTGAGCCACCATGCCCGGCATTGTGGTATGCAGTGTTGATTGTTGATGGGTGTGAGTCTCCACGCCCAGCATTGTATGTGGTTACCGGGGATCGAACTCAGGACCTTGCGCTTGCGAGGCAGGCGCCAGAACCACTGAGCTAACCCTCCGGTCCCCAATTTCCAGGTTTTTAATCCTACAACATGAATAATATTATTAGAAACATTCTAGTGAAAAAGGAACTGTCGTGCTGGGCATGTGGCTCACGCCTGTAATCCCAACACTCAGGAGGCAGAGACAGGAGGATTGCTGAGTTCGAGGCTTGCCTGGGTACCATAGTGAGCTCAGAGCTAGCCTGAACTAAAAGCGAGACCCTGTGTCAAAAAAAAAAAAAAAAAGAGGAACTGTCTTAAATAATTTCCATAGATTGTTTAAGGTCACATAACTAAGTTTAATTTTAATCAAGATATATCCAACCTCAAAAGGACAGAGAACCCAGATGTATGCCATCTGTAAGACTCTGTTTCACTCTAAAATTAGTATTTTACAACTGAACACAACAAGTCTGTGAGACTGATTTTAAAGACCTTGAGCTATATTCACCTCTCTGCAATGCTAAGAAGCTAAGCAATCATTTTAGTAATAATGATTACAACAATGGCAACCAGTATAGAAAGAATAAGTTCAAGTAACATTGACTCCAAACATAGAGAAGAATGGAGTGACTAAGAATGTCAAAACAGACTTGCCTTTGTAATCCTGGCCTCAAAACACACATTCCATTAGGGTTAAGGAAGAGTCTGGCTCAGCTCATCAGGAAACTACTGGGTTTGTACCTGTTTGCCCTTCTCAGGTCACCAAATGTTTAGTTCACACAAGAAACTACTTTCGCTCTGCTTTACTTTTACTGGGGGAAATGCTTCTCAAGTCTGAAAGGCCACAAAAAGCTGTAGAGAATGCCTATCTTTAATAGGCATAGGTTCAACAGGTATAGCTCAGAGCAGTTCTCATCCTCTAATAAACTTCAGAACTCTCAGCCTCAAGTGACTCCTGTTGTTATCAGACTTGGCCCACCAAAAGCCAAAATCCTAAGGAAATTATAGTGTAGAACATTACCAACTGAAAAATAGGAACTACTGTATTGTCAAGGTGCTAATATGTAGCTACTCATAGATGATAAAACTTTTACCACTATCCTCTGGCTTCCTACAGATTCTGGAATACAAAAAGCACCATAGAGTAGCAATGGGATTTGGAGACAGAAGTGGATTAGAAACAAGGCACAGCTATTCATTAAGCATGATGCATCAAGAATTAATTGATATTTCTGTTCATTAATGACCTCACTTGGTAAATGAAGAAGCCATGAAGGCCTTCAGAACTTGATAAGAGGGCTGGAGATTTAGTTCAGTGATCCCAGCACCTGCCTGGCAAACTCAAGGTTCCTTGTTCCATCCTGGTAACTCACAACAATACTGGGTGTGGTGACTCACACCCACCATTAATCAGTACCACACACCACAGTGCTGGGCGTGGTGGCTCATGCCTGTGATCTCAGCACTGGGGAGGCAGAGGCAGGAGGATTGCTGAGTTTGAGCCTTGCCTGGGCTACATAGTGAGCTCAGGGCCAGCCTAAACTACAAACAAAACCCTGTGACAAAAAAAAAAAAAATTGAAGTTGATGTAAGAAAGTGGTCATGTCAGGTAATAATAACTGAAACTTACTGAGCATTTACAATGTATTTAGTGCCAATAAAATAAGTACTAGTGGTAGATGAATAACATAAAGGGGACTAGAATTAGCACGATGAAATTAATACAATTAAAAAGTGATTGAAACAGTACTTGAACTCAAGAAGCCAGCACTAAAGCTCATGTTATCAACCCACTACTTTACTTTGGCAAGAAAGGAATTCCTACACCAAGTAAAACTCAATAAATATGAGTTGCACCTTCATTTACTTTTTTTTTTTTTTTTTGAGGCAGGGTCTTGCTTTGTAGTTCAGGCTGGCCCTGAGCTCGCTATGTAGCCCAGGCAAGGCTTGAACTCAGCAATCCTCCTGTCTCTTCCTCCAGAGTGGGAGTGCTGGGATTACAGACGTGAGCCACCACACCTGGCACTGTGGTATGTGGTATTGATTGCTGGTGGGCGTGAATCACCACGCCCAGCATTGTATGTGGTTACCAGGGTTCAAACTCAGGACCATTGCACTTGTGAGGCAGGCGCCAGAACCACTGAGCCAAATCTCCGGCCCTTCATTTACTATTGTTAACACCTCAGTCACCTGCTCAAAAAAGTTATATATCAAAATATTGACACCAAAGAATGCACAATACCTGGGACATGGCTGCAGAAGTTCTCCTTCAACAATGCAGGCCTCCTTCTCAAGAAGTTCTGGACACTCCTTCCCACCACCAATGGCAAAGTGTTTTATATTCCGGCTCCTGCTTCTAAATCCAGGCAAGAGACTTCCAGAACGGCATGTCTTGGAACAGGGGCTCCAGGACGACCACTCAGAGGTCTCACAGTCTTTCGGCATAACACAAGGCTGAACAGTCAGTGGAAAGGAGTCATGCATACAAAAGCTGAAGGAACAAGAGTAGAGAATAGGAGGGCATAGGTTAAATGCATGTAACCAGCCTTACAAAGTCCCTGCTATGAAAATGGATAATTTAAAATGTACTTTAAGCTTTAAAGTACAAAGTATTTTTTAAAACTTGGCGGAATATTAGAGGATATAACATTTTAAGACCTCATACTCTATTTCACCTGAAACAATGCAATTATTTCACTCTAGCAAAACATATATGGAAGATGGACCTGCCTTATTCTTAGTCCAAAACATTATTGGAACTAACAGTGGTCCTTTCACAGTATGTTTCACTGATGATATAGTACATTACTACTATTTACTGGCTGATTCCAAACTGTGCTGGACTTCATAGACAATTTCTCACAACAATCTTGAGTTTACATTTGACTATCTCCATTTTGCAGATAAGAAAACTTAGGCCCATAGAGTATATATAATTTTCCAGTGACCTCTCCAATGAAAGCTGCAGAGCAATCTATTAATGTTTGTAAATACATGGCTATTTTTAACATGTAACACTATGTTTTTCCTTGTTGGTCAGCTCTGCTGATGAATTTTCTCAACTGCAAAATTTGAGTAAAGTCAAGTAGACTAAGATTATACCAGGGAAATAGAAGCATATTAAACTGTTACCAAATCAACACTAAGCCACTTAGAATAATAATAATAGGCACTTAGAGAAACAAGGAGGATGTAGTGATGAAGCACTTGGAAAGGAAGGAAGTCTTTGGGGAGAAGGACACCAACAATAATTTTGAAAGATGAATTGGAGTTTTTCGGGGGGCAGAGGGAACACTCCTCTCAGTCAAGGGACTAGGATATTCAAAGCCTTCAAATAACACTTTGTGAGAGTGGGAACCACTGATCTGCAGGAGCTGGCTCCCTAGAGCCAAATGATAAATTTTCAGAAATTTTACAAGGCACTGTATTTCATGTAAGTAACTTAGAATAGGCCAAAGTGGGAGTATTTACAAGACAAAAATTGGCAAGTGCTGTAATTCAAGACTCCCTCTCCACACCCCATGAGAACTGATAAACATTTATAAACATCACTGGAAAAAAAGCCAACTTGTTTTACTGAAGAATACAAGTGCAAAAAGAAAAGTGGATAGATATTAGGTATATTGGGTCTTCAAAAGCAAGAGTGAACAGGTTTCAAGTCCAGGGCCAAGGAATTTGGATTTAACTGAGCATTAAATGATTTGAAGTGGAGGAAAATGAGACATATTTAAAGATATTTTAGACATTAATTGGCATTCATTTCCTTCTTTCATTTCATTATTAGCCTTTCCCTTAAGATAATAAAAGATAATTTTAATAGAAATGCACACTAAAGATAGATTCAGCCAGGCATGGTGGGTGGTCCAGGATTAATTCTAGCTTTCCCCTGTGCCTTGTGTAGAGTCTACTACTGGGAATAAATAAATGAATGAATGAATGAATGAATGAATGAATGAATGAATGAATGATTGGGCAATAAATAAATAAATAAATAAATAAATAAATAAATAAATAAATAAATAAATAAATAAATAAATAAATAAATGGTTGGGCAAATGTTTAAATAATTGTCTTCCAAATCTGAGCTGAAGAAAATCTGGTAGAATGATAAACTGTCGACAAGTGTTAGTAGTGCTTACTCTGCATGTGGCCAAAAGGGTAAGTCTTACATTTTCTCCAAGTTTTTAATTTGGGAAAACATGTAAACAGAAGAGCTGTTGTGCAGAAGAGAGTAAAACAGGCTGAATCTGTCTATTTTGACTGATGAAGCAAAACAAATTTCTATATTCATAACTCTCATTAGGCCACTGAGGGTTAATATGTCACTGACAAAAATGTGAGAGTATTATGTAAGGTAAATCTTTGTTCCAACATTTTACTGTTAAATGCTACTGAAGTCATTTAGCCCCTTCAAAATAAAAATGCAATGCAAACATCATTACTATTAATCCATTGTGATGTTTTGGGGGCCTTTTGCGTCATTTGAAAGACTCTCTCCAAAACATCTCCACCTTACATAGAATGTATTGTCCATGTCACCAGGCAATATGGAGGTCTGGAGATGTCTATCTAATGTATTAGTATGTGGCAACAGAAATAATCAATCAGCAAGAGTCTTCTGTTCTCAAAGTTGTGGAAATTGTTATAGACTAAGATACATCTCTAGAACAGTGATGGTGAACATTTTAGAGATTTCAATAATATGAACAGCCTGCTGGGGTATGCACACTGTAGGTTTACCATCATTGCTCTAGGACCTCAGAATGCAATCTTATGTGGAGATAGGTGCTTTTATAAAGGTTAGTAATTTAAATCACCTTCAAAATGAGTATTAAGTTGAATCCCAATCCAGTATGACCATGTTTTGATGAGATGAGTGCAGGGAAGACTATCTGGAGACACAAAGAGAAATAGCTACAAGCCAAAGAGAAGCCAATGAGAGAGGAATCTTGCCCACATCCCATGAATATACTTCCCATCTCTGGGAAGTAAGAAATACATTATTGCTTTTTATCCAGTTGTGACAGTTGTTTTGGCAGCTTGACAAACTAATCCAGGCATTAGAAAAAGCAGTTTCATTTGCAAAGGACTTTTCCTCTTTCCTTTATGAAGTTCCCATGCTATTTAGTTCTCTACACCTAGAATTGGCCTGAGTTCTTCTAGTCAACTTTCACTCTCTGTTGCTCATCCTTTCCACAGTGATTCTTCCCACTGGATCAAAAGAATGGACAGCAAGTTTCCAACAGTAAAGCATGTTACCTTCAGGAATTTTCAATAGGGTTCCTAATTCTTGATTTTTATCAGGAAAGGACATGTACCATTGATTACGTATTTATTTTTAAAGTGATTTTCCTAAATTTATCCTCTTGATTAAAACAACAATAACATAAAAGATACACATTGAGCCTCAGTTTATTTTTGATCAGTAATTGCTTCTTGGCCTTTTGGCTAAGATCAAGTGTATTTTTGATCAGTAAAATTCCATTTAACTAGACTAGAGAGAACAGTGGGTGTTAAATCACAAAAAACTAGGGTATGTATTCTGCAGCGCAATAGAATAGTTTGACCTTAATCACTTAACCACTTAATTTCATTATCTGTAAAAAAAAATGAATAATAAAATGTTCACTGCCTAGAGTTGTTTTAACCTTTAGTGTGAATGGAATCACCTTTAGAAACTACAGTCCACACACAGAAATGAGAATCGATCCTTTCATAGGAGGTGGTGTGCTTTTTTAATGAAACAGACATATACTGTTGATCTGTCTTTTAAAGAGGAGATGTTGTGATAATTACACTTTCTTGACATTTACAGAGTGTGCTGTCATCTGTAAATTACTTCTCAAGTATTCAACTATAAAGTGAATCTTTGAAATGTAAACATTACTCCAATTTCATACTTCTAAAATGTAAGGACACATCTACTTATAAATAATGATAGAAACTCTTATAAAATGAGTAATGAAGTTCCCCAATTCATAACCACTTCAATTACCACTATTTTCTGCCAATGCTAAATACTTCAGACATATAAAAAAGTTGAGTAATAAAGCAAACCCTCCTATACATTTCTAATGTAAAAAAAAAAAGATTTGGTTAACATTTCCTTAAATAAATAGAAAACTACAAATGTAGAAGAAATTCTCAGTGTCCATTACAATTACAATTCCATTCCTTTTTCCTCACACATAATCACTATTCTTAAATTGTATTATTTCAAATTATGTCCTGTACTTTATTTTAAAATTATACATATTCATAGATAACACAGATACTTGCTTAGCCCTCATAATTTTTTCATAAAATTGTGCTTTCTTTCATTATTTAGAGCATGAATTTGACATTCATTTTCCTGTATGAGATCTTAAAATCATCATTAATCAAATATTTAACCTACATAAGTTTTTCTTATGTCTCTGCTGATTTTCTGTGTTTTTTTCTTTCCAAATGATTTTGCCAAAATTGTATTCTGACTTTCATTTATTTTTAAACTACTTTGCAATTATACATTAATATCCATGGCTTCTTTATTTCTTAATTATTCTTTTAAACATCATCCTTAATTTCATGTACTATAATATCTCATCTTACATCTTTACAATTGTAATTGGAAAATTTTAAACTTTATTTCTTCCTTTCATCTTAGTTAGAATTCTTGGTTGTTGTTTATTTTCATTTGACTATTTCATATTGTACTTAGGTCAAATTTCTTGTGCCCCTTTGTTCTTTAGGGATTAGAGTAAGGCACCACAAACATAACTGTAAACTATTTACAAGTAAGATTTGTCAAATGGTAGGTACTGACACTGGCTATTTGTACAAGAGGCCATTCTACTGGAGCCTTCACATGGTGGTATCTACCAGACTTTCTCTTGAGCTTGCCTTTTTGCTCAAGAGAGCTCTCCAGATAGCCCTCTCCTATCTCTTCTCATGCAACTATCTGATGTTAACTGTGACAGCTGACTGGAGAAAAAAGGACAGTCCTCCAAGCTACGTATAATACCACAAGATCATAGTATATATCATTGGTTATCTTCTATAGTCAAGCAGTTAATTTTTAGAACTGCTGAACACATTTGACCTGAATTGTGTGTTGTCCACAATTCCTAAATTTCCAGAAATCATAGATTAGAACAGAATAGGCTTCAGTGAAATACAAAGTAAATCCTGAAATCACATCTTTTAGGAAAAAGAAATATCTTCATTTATTTTTATTTTTAAAATACTTTTATTTTCTTTCACACTTTATAGAAGGATAATCAATTGCCTTGAAGACGACTTCTTTAATGTAAGATTTAAAGTTTGCAGACTCTTTCAACCATATAAATTGCACATCTGAATTATGATTTCCAAGTTTGACTTTAAAATGGAAAATGGTGCCAAGTCTACAAGTTATATTATTTCTGCCCACCTGTCATGGGCCAAGTTTCAGTCAAATGGAACTAATCTTCCCAGGTCCGATGACTGATGTAAAAAGGTGATAATCCCACAGATATAAGCTCAATGCAGTTGTGTTGTGTAACTACAAATGAAGGAGAAATTTACACTTTTTCTATTGTGCTATGCCACCTACCATGAATCCACCTGCTTTTTACCTCCACAAATATGTTGATCTTTTGTTCTAGTTCCCTTACATTTTCGCCTGACATTTGTTTGTTCATGAGAGTTGTGCCAGTTTTATTACCTTATATAAAGTACTTTATATGAAGTTCTTAAATACAATAGAAGTAAATTTTTAGGTTCATTTTATAATGTTAACCAGAAATCTGAAAACTTACAAGACAAAATGTTAAGGCCACACAACAATCCAATCTATAAATCAACGCATTCCTAGAAGCTAAATCTACCACAGACTTGGGGAAATGTACAAATTATTGTAATTAAAAACGTATGAATAGGGTCGGAGGGTTAGCTCAGTGGTTCCGGCGCCTGCCTCGCAAGCGTAAGGACCTGAGTTCGATCCCCGGTTACCACATATAATGCTGGGCGTGGTGGCTCACGCCTGTAATCCCAGCACTCGGGAGGCAGAGACAGGAGGATTGCTGAGTTCGCAGCGGCTTGCCTGGGCACCATAGTGAGCTCAGGGCCAGCCTGAA